>JAVJIF010034445.1:0-77290 GCA_038442645.1 Agave tequilana
AACAGCTAACCACGTTTTATTTGAACTTAAAACACATTTTGAAAACATGTTAAAATCAGCTTCCAGAAAATCAGCCATTACTGCCATCTGGCAGATTGGTCCACTTTGAGCACATTTTTCAGGCTGCAAACGTTCGAATTCAGAATAAGGTATATAGGAATAATTTATAGATCTTTAAGACTTCTTTTTAATGCAACTGAAATCAACTCAATATCAATTGGATGAGAAAGTTATCAATAAAATACTGACAAGTGTCAAAACAGAACTGTAAGATGTTTTCAGAACAAGAAAGAATTCAACCAAATATTTGACATCTTTAAAATTTGAATCTGAAAATGATTATTGAATAAGAAATTTAGATCTAAAAGTTATCTTTGAAATGCAAGTTGAATCATATTATTTGAATATAATAATAAAAAGTTATGATATACTATAAAGGTGTCAGTAGAACTAAAACTGTTCAAATCCAAAACCCGATATATGTTTTGAAATCCAAAACCGATTCAATTAAAAACCAAACGTATTGAATTATGTGTGTGTATTTGAGCTTCAACCTATCCACTATTCTTTAACAACTATAAAACTAAAACAAAACTATTGAAGTCTCTTGAGCCAAACTGAAGTCTTGAGCCATGCAATGACATGCTAAAGCCTTCTCTTCTATGATCATTCCTTCTTGCGCCATTTGCCCTATTAGCATCATAAACCTTACAAACCTTGCAATAGCTAAGTAATGGCCATCATAAATGGTACTAACCTGAAACTCATTCTAAAATACTTATTAGTACCATATAACTTCTATATGTTTTTGTTATCATCAAAACATAAACAAATAGAGTGTAACCTTTTGGCCAACAATCTCCCCCTTTTTGATGATGACAAAACATATAAGTTATAATACAAGATATAAAAAGGGAGGTAAAAACTCCCCCTCAAATGATGCTCTATTATTAAGTATAAAACATAAAAAAACATATATGAGTTAAACATGTACAACACAGGAAACCAAAACATAAAACTACAAATACTTCTCCCCCTTTTGTCATACATCAAAAGGGTTAGGTAAACAACTAATAAATAATGCAATGCATAGATATGCATAAACAAGCTTTTAATACCAAAATAAATCTTTACATGAACATGTTCTGAAAAAATGCTCTTAATACTAATTGCATAAAACAAATAATTTACTTAAAATATGCTCTTGCTATCAATAAACTATTACCAATAAACTAATTGGAATGTTATGAAACTCTTGATACCAATAAAACTTACCAATAAAACTTATAAACTCTTGATACCAATAAAAAAAAAAAAAATTAAACAAAATTAAACACAAAGCTCATTGATATAAGAAAACAAAACTTGCATAAATCATGCATATAACTCAAATTCTTCTCCCCTTTTTGTCAATCATCAACAAAGGGGTAAAAAAAAGCTTCAAAGAATCAAATTTCAAATTTTTCTCCCCTTTTCAAAACAAATAGTCTTTATACAAGAAACAATAAACTACAAGGGGTGAAATCAAAATCAATATGATACCAATTAAAAATTTTAAAATAAATGGCTTCTTGATACCATTTAAGAAAATGGCATCTTGATACCAATCATACAAAAGTTAATTTTCCAATCATTTTTCATCATAAAGTTAGGGAGTGGAAAGCAAACCAATGGTAAATCAAATACAATTGAAATACAAATACGAGTTTTCTCCCCCTTTATGAAATACCAAAGAAACGGATGCATAAGCTTGTATTAAGATACCAATTGAGAAATTCATCAATTGAAACAATATAGTCATTTAAAATCAAGCTATGCAAAAATAAAATTTGTGTTTTAAGATATAGGGATATAACAAGCACAAACAAACATGTATATGTGTATGAAATAGGATAAGTACCAATCACGAAAGATGATACCAATTGAAATTATACATACACAATAAGATATGAGTATACAAAAATGTCAAGATTGATACCAATTGAAAGGATTCAATGATACCAATTGAAACAACAATAAGAGCAAGTGTATATCTCATATCAACTACCACCCATTCATGATCAAGTTTAAATGATTTTCATAAAAGCATACATGAGCATGATCTCCCATCCAACCGCCCATAGATGGTAGGGTTTTCAAAAATAGATTTGAAAATAGAGTACGTTTGAAAATCACTACCAAATGAAGAATAACACAACTAGTTATATGAGTCAACTAGTACGAAATCCTTCAAGATAAAATACAAAGATTTTTCATGAAACATGAAAATCACATGATCACTTAAACACTCAAAATCCATATGGCACAAATATACTCATGAAAACTAAGTCATGAGAAAACATCAACTAAGGTGAGTGTACAAGTATTGTGTGAAACATATCATCATGAAAAATGAACAATCATGCTCAATATCGAATTTCTTAAATATGAAACACACGTGAATCATGAAATCCATGAAACACCTTAAAATATGAAATCACAATCAACATGAAAATCATCACAATGATTTAAACTTCAAGGCATATGTATGTCATGTACAAACTAAAGTATACATACATATCCCAAACATGAAGAGTCCACAAAATAATATGCATGAAGGCACGTGGCTCAGGATGTATATGTATATATGATAGTTTGGACAAGATGGACATATACATGAAGTTACCCAAATATGTGAATACAAGTCAAATGCATGAATCATCAAAACTAGACTATACTAGTACATCTAATGAATACAAATGAGCTTTCAAGCACAAACATTATAAAGATATATTTGTAGCTCACTAGTTGTACAAATATAAATTCTAGTCTTAATGAAAATTATCATTCAAGCGTAAAACGAGTCAAAGATCAACATGAAAATACAATCATGATAATCAAAACATAGAGTATCAAAAACAATCACAAAAATCCATATGATTATTATGATAAAGACATGTGCATAAGATCTATGATTAACATGATAGCTAAAATATAAGGAGAACACAAATATGGGTCCTATCAAACATGAGTGTCTCAAGAACTAATCATGTAAAGCATAATTCTAATAAACATGGTGAATTATCATACTAATCATGAAACAATAAAACATGCTATAAATTGATGAACAAGTAAAGCATGCAAAATAAAAATGGAGTTAGAGAATGATACCAAAACCGAAGAAGGTGCATCTCTAGTTCTCCAAAATAAGGTGGCCCTCTCCACCTAATTTCCTTGAGTGTGAAGCATCCAAATGGTTCTCTTTTAGCTCGGAACGCATCCACCTCAAGGCACCAAAACTCTCACGTAATGCGAGAGCCTCCACCTACATCAAAAATCAAAGAAGTGGATCTTGGTACCCATTTTCTTGTGGTCCACGGGGGTTAGTATCTCTCCTAACCCAAACAAGATTAGTTGCTAAATTTTCAATATGTAATCTATCATAGCAAAATCTAGTAAGATGGCCTTTTCGACCACAATGTGTACAAGTGTACACATGAGCATACATATTATGATTGTGTACATGATGAGCATGTGTATGCCGTGATGGGTGTGCATGCATAGTTGGAGCTTGTTTCTTGCGAACCAGGATTCCAAACGAGTGTGATTTAAAGCACATTGGCTCAAAGTGGAGCCCAAACAATCAACACTTTTCTTCAAATTATTTATATCATTTTCAATGCTAGAAGATAAAGTGGAGCATGCAATGGAAGTGCTAGAAGTAGAAGCTATGCTAGCATGGCAAACATGAATATCAATATCATTTTGCAAAGATTTATTTTTATTCAAAACCAAATCCAATTCTTTTGTTATGAAATCAATTTCATTTTCAAAACAAGGTTATCTTTTAAAACATGATCCAATTTAGAAGATAAAACTTATTGTTTTTCATAACATCATCACAATCATTTTTGCCTTTTAAAACTTCAATTTCATTTAGGGCAAGGTCTAGTTGAGATCTTAGTGAGTCACGTTCACTAGCAATCTCTCCCTTCTCTTGCAAAACAGTTTCAAAGTAGAGCATAAATCTTTCAATTCTTCTTTTACATCAAGGTGTTTCTTTTTCAAAAGTTCATGTTTTTCTAAAAGTTTTTCAAGCTTAGAGACAAGTTCAACATTTAAGGTTTGAACCTCACCACATCCATAGCAATAAGAATTAGAGCTATCATCTATTTGAGAGTCCGATTTTACCTCATGGGAGTCATTCTCATGGACCATAAAGCAAGGCTCTCCGGATACGTCTCTCCTCGATCTCATTATCTTGTTGATAATCTTTGGAAGCTCGGGAGATGACAACATGCTCCAAACTGCAAAAGCCGAATCATATCGATCAAACATGTAAAAGATTTTCATTAAGAGATGCTCTAAGTGCCCTAAGTGCTAATGCATTGGCCTTTTATGCTTGCTATTATTTGGGAAGGATTCTTGTGTAGAGGCTTGATAAGCTAGATGTCCTAGGCTTTTTAAATGACTACTCATCTTGACTATCCAAATATCATGTCTAGCAAAGTTAAACATAGGAGGGCTATCCATGAGTGCAAACTATTATGAGTGCAAATAAGATTAGCAAACAAGATCTTACTCCTAGGTGGTTAAACCTAAATATCAGGAGCACTAGCTCTGATACCAATTGAAATCACCTAGAGGGGGGGTGAATAGGTGATAATGCTAATCAATGCCCTATTAAAATATTACGATGCAACAAGTGAATATAGCAATTGAAATGAAGAGGAAGTAAGTAATTGAAGCAAGTAATTGAAATAAAGAAAATAATGCAAGAGATAAGAGCAAGTAAACCAAACGCAAACACCGAGATTTTTCCGAGGTTCGAGCACCCAGCTCTACATCCCCGCCTTCACCCAGAAGGATTTCTAACCACTATAACTTCACAAAGAGTTACAACCACACCGGAGTACCCAACTCCACAATCTCGAATACAAGTATTTCTTGGTGATCAAAAGACCACAAACTCTCTTTTGCAAAAGCCTCTTTCCTTACAAGAACCTGTAGAACAATGGTTAGAATTGAAGCTCAAATAGTGTAAGTGGAAAAAGAAAATAAGCTAGAGAGTTTAGAAAATAAAACTTCAGCGATGAGAGATTCTTCAGCACAAAAACCAAGGACCAAACTCTTTTGAAAGCCTTTTGAAAACTTGAGTATTTTGCAAATGCTTGTTGTGAAAAACTCTACCCTAATGACCCCTTTATATAGGATTTAGGAAGAGTAAACATAGAAAAGTTTTACCTGAATATAAGAGAAAGAAATTGACCCTCTAAAACAGCTAACCACGTTTTATTTGAACTTAAAACACATTTTGAAAACATGTTAAAAATTAGCCTCCAGAAAATCAGCCATTACTGCCAATCTGGCAGATTGGTCAACTTTGAGCACATTTGTCAGGCTGTAAACATTCGAATTCAGAATAAGGTATATAGGAATAATTTATATATCTTTAAGTCTTCTTTTTAATGCAACTCAAATCAACTCAATATCAGTTTGGAGGAGAAAGTTATCAATAAAACACTGACAAGTGTCAAAACAGAAACTGTAAGATGTTTTCAGAACAAGAACAGAATTCAACCAAATATTTGACATCTTTAAAATTTGAATCTGAAAATGATTATTGAATAAGAAATTTAGATCTAAAAGTTATCTTTGAAATGCAAGTTGAATCATATTATTTGATATAATAATAAAAAGTTATGATAATAACTATAAAAGGGTGTCAGTAGAACTAAAACTGGTTCAAATCCAAAACCCGATATATGTATTTGAAATCCAAAACCGATTCAATCAAAAACCAAACGTATTGAATTTATGCGTGTGTATTTGAGCTTCAACCTATCCACTATTCTTTAACAAAACTATAAAACTAAAAACAAAACTATTGAAGTCTCTTGAGCCAAACTGAAGTCTTGAGCCATGCAATGACATGCTAAAGCCTTCTCTTCTATGATCATTCCTTCTTGCGCCATTTGCCCTATTAGCATCATAAACCTTGCAAACCTTGCAATAGCTAAGTAATGGCCATCATAAATGGTACTAACCTGAAACTCATTCTAAACAACTTATTAGTACCATATAACTTCTATATGTTTTGTTATCATCAAAACTTAAACAAATAGAGTGTAACCTTTTGGGCCAACAGATTTAGTATCATTATTATTATTATGTTATTATTATTTCATGTATTAATATTATTGTTGCCGCTAATTGATTATCATTGTTATTATTAAGGTTATTATGATTCTTGTTATTTCCTCTTTTAATCCTATATCCAAGTCCAAATCTTAAACCCATAACCTATTATCTATACCCACAACCCGAAACCCAACCCAATATATATACCTCTCTCCCCCTTTATATAAACCCTCTTTAATTAACCCTAATTATCAATTCTCATCTTCACCTCCTCTCCAACCGGCCGCCTCCCTCACCCCAGACTGGTAACACCAAATCTGAGCCCCCACCTTCTTCCATCTTCCAAGTAACTGCACCATGCAGCACATCTCTATGCCGCAACAAATAAGCACCATCTTCCACCCATGGCCAAGCCTAGGCCGAACTCCCATAGCCTGGGCTTCCACCATGCTGCCGAACCTCTCCTCTTTCCTCCGCCGGCGCCGACTATCTCTCCATGGACTCGTCCTCTACATTGACAACCCGAGCACCAACCTCCGCCATCTCCGCGACGCCTGTGCACCACACCCACACCTTCTCGATCTCCTCCACCAATTTACCGAGGCCTCCCAACTTCATCCTCCTTGCAATGCACACAGGCTGCCACCACAGCCGCCCCATGCCCACGCCTCCCCCATAACCCTTGTGATCTCCCTCACACGTGCCGCCCAAGCCACCCAACAACCCTTGGTCCTCTTCTCCAAGTGTGCCGAGTCTCCCCATCACCCACAACCGAACCTCCTTCACCTGACTATTCTCCACCTCCACAAGTCCTAAATCTCCATTGGTCGAACACCCTTCCTTGCTTGAGTTATATTCATATGTGTGTGACATCTTACTCCGAGCCAGTTTCTGCCACTCCGTGGGTTGTCGTTAATCACTGTTGACGAGCGCGAATGCATCCACGCCCTTCATGGCGAGACCCTCTATCCAACGACATCCTCCACGGCACCCGACGCCTCCGTTAGAGCCTCTGTCGGTGCGCCGTAATTCACCCCGTAGCGTGAGTTTCTTCTTCCCTCTCTTCTTGTGTATGTTAATTTCATGTGTGTAGTTATGAAACATATAATGTGCTTGTTTATTAGTGTGTCTTTAGTGCATGGCCTTGTATATGTGTTTGTGCTGTGTGCGTGAGTGTGAGTGCTGTGGTTGGGGTTTGTGAGTTAATTTGTGTATGTGTGTGTGTGTGTGTGTGTGTGTGTGTGTTGTGTAATGTGTAGTGTTGTAATAATAGGTGCATTAATATTTATGTGGGTATATATATTTATAGATGTAGGTATGTATGTATATGAGTGTATGTATAGATGTATGTATGTATATAAGCTTATATACGTGTATGAGAGTGTGTGTATGTATTTATATTATGTACACATGCGTGCGTGGAACTGTGTATGTATGTGTACACTTGTATATACGTATGTATATGTATGTACGTGGGTGTACACATATGTATCGGTGTGCTTGGGAGTGTGTTTAGCATGTATTTATGTTTATATGTATGTGTTGGTTGCGTGCTACAGTGTTTGGGACCCATTCGGTGAGATCCGGACCCGTTGCAGGAGACCCGGACCCGATTCGAATTCGTGCTCGTTGTGGACCCGATGCACAAGCAATTTAAAGACCGATCCATGAGATGACCTGTAGATCATTACCGGTTCGTGCAGTGAAGACCAGACGGCGAATCGGTTTCAAAACCGCGTCATTTCATGTGAGTGTTCGTTCTTGTGCATTTCCTTATTTACCATTGTCGGTATGCGTTTACATGTTGTTGTTATCATTTCACGTGACTTTCTATTATATTTTACCAGTTTGATTTTTGTACCACTTCATGAGACACCTATGATTGCTCACTTTAATTACGTAGTTAATATGAGCTTGTATTAGCGTTATTTCATGTGTTGGTAGTTGTCGTTGTTGGCTTACGCCTAGTTTTGATACACTTTAGACTGTGACTTGATTCGGCTCAGATCTTGAGGTTGATATAGGTTGTGTTTGAGATTAATAGTAGATGTTATGTGTATTAGTTACCAGATTTGACATTCATGATTATCACTTTTACGGGGACCTTGGCATGACTATAATACTACTACCAGACATCTAGTACTCCTGTACCCTGAACTCCTGTATCCCCTATACTCATGTTCCATGCACTGTTACCTTATTAATAGCACAGTCATACCGGCGTCCGGCAGAGCCTGCCCCTTGGTGTCGTGATGACGAGGATGTATCCCACAATCATGCTAGCGTCCGGCGGATCCTGAATGGAACTAAGTGCCACACGGAGCAAAGTGCCACACCATACACATGGTGGGGGCCACCTCTTGAATCTGTGGGGGTCACCTCTAGAATCCATTTCCCTCAGAGCAAAGTGCCACATGGAGTAAAGTGCCACACCAAACACGTAGTGGGGGCCACCTCTTGAATCTGTAGGGCTATCTCCTGCCTGTGCCGCCTGGTGTTAGCGTGATAAGCATTCTCAGTGCATATTAACATCCACACGTACCTGTATGATGATAACACCATGAGCATATGTTATTTGATCTCTCCCCTATTCGAATAATTGTACCCACATATCGGAGTTCGGATGAGTTCTACTGGAAGTGCGGTTCCAGTGTGAACTGTCGGTGTTGTGGGCCGCCTGTGGGAAAGGGACAAGAATAATATAAAAATGTAACAACCAAACAATAATAATATTAGGAACGTGTGTTATTTGATCTCTCCTTTGTTCGGGCCTTGGTACTTATATTTCAGGCCCGAATAAGTTCTGCCAGAGTGAGAACTCTAGTATGGACTATTAGTGATGTGAGACACTGGTAGGGAGGCGATTGAAATATCAAACGGTACTGATTATTATTGAGTAACTTAAAATGCAACCCCTTTATATTCTCCAGTTATAGTTCTATGCTCTGAAGTGATGCCCTGCCTTATGACATATGTCATACACATGACCAGATTATTTATCAGACTAGTGACATATGCTTGGTTACACATCATGACATCAGTTATTTGTTTACAGTTATTTTACTTGTCTTTTATCTGCACGCTTATTCATGTTATTGTTATTCAGTTGTTGGTTTATCATGTTATTTAGTTATCTTATGTTTGCAGTTTTCTTGTTATTATTTTGTGCACATTGTTTATATGCACGAGTACTCCTCTTTACACACACACACACACTCACTGGTCGCTTTCTGACGACCCTGGATTCGCACGTCCAGATATTGGACGCTTTGTTTTTATTGTTCAGGTGTTCGATGAGACCATATGTTTCGCGAGGAGTTAGAGTCTCTCTATTGATTTTGGTATTCTCATCTCTCTTGTCTTCCTGTTATTTCCTTATTCTCAATATATCAGATTCAGTTGCTAATCCATTTCTTCATTTATATGATATCATGCGTAAATGTTTATATGTGATATTGCAGTAATCATGTTCCATTATAGTTTCAATTTATAGCTTGCTCAGGTTACATTAGGCTTAGAGTGTATACGTGGGTATTTTCCTCGCGTATATACGTCGCCGACCTTCGTCGCGACTCTGTTTCCATGTATTTTGGGAAGCGGGGTGTGACAAAAGCCAAGGAAGGGTCTAAGGGTTGCCGGATGCGAGGGATGACCGAGTATCAAGAGGCTGAGAAGGAGACTGAAAAAGAGGCTAGGAGGAGGCTAGTAGAGCAGGAGCAGCTTCAAGATTGGAGTCTGGAGCAGGAGTGGCTGAGGAGCAACCCATTAGGAGGTCTCGACAAGCTGTGCCCAAGCATCCCAGAGCTTCTGCTTTCCAAGGTAAGCGTAGCCAGAAGAATGTAAGGAAAGGATCTGAGGCTACAGTTTTAGTCCAGATGCTCGAGGTACTCCCCTCCAATACGGAGGAACAGGAAGAAGAACAAGAAAAGGCAGCCTCCTCTCTTTGTCTCCGGGGTCTGTGCAGCAGGTGTCCTGCAGTCTTGGTGGAAGCAGAGCAGACATGCCAGTCCACTATGGCCTAAGGGCCTGTAGTTGCAGAACATCCGGAAGAAGTGACGGAGAAGGCCGAAGTTGAAGTTCCATCTTAAACGGGAGTTTCAATTCACCTGGCATCTTTCTCGACTCAAGAAAGAGTGGAGGTGCGACAACCGAGCTCTTCCAGTGTCTTGATGTCGGCCTCTCGGGTTGCGGAGCCCCTATCACTGGACTTCTCAGTGGCAAAGCTCCAGTCACTGAGGTCTCCTTGGTTCAAGTGTCATTTTCGTCGTTCGAAGAACACGGTGACTATCAAGGGACGAAGTTGACTTTGGCAACGAACCTGCTCTTCCTGACACTAGCAAGTTTTCATACATTTCTGAGGAAGAGATGCAGGTGGATGTTCACGTTATGGTTCTGCCATCGGGAGAGGTCACCACTACTGAGGGTATTTCTTCTATCCCCCTGTTCTTTTCTTCATATGAACATTGTTTTTAACACTCGCCTGATTGTTATTTGTAGGAGCTGCCACCGTTGTCGGAGCTATAACCTTCTCTCATATTGAGGAGATGATTAAGGAGTTGGTCCAACCGGAGGACCTCGAAGTTCCTGCTACTGATACAATCTCTAAGAGTATAACTGTAAGTACACCTAGAGGGGGTGAATAGGTGTATGCCTAATCTAATGACAAATAATGCGGAATTAAAACTAAATTACAACACACTTATTGTAACCAAAGAGTGTAGCCGAATTCCCGGTGAAGAGATCTGGACTATCTCCTCTAAATTCCTCTAAATAAGAGTTGAGATGCTATGTAAACCTCTCTTGGCTCAACACAAGTATGGCACACAATCAAACCCAAGTATATATATGATATGAACAATATGATGCAATGCACAATATAAGAGAGAGAAAGTTAGAGATAGTGGATCAAACGCAAACACCAAGATATGTTTTGAGGTTCGAGCCACTGCTCTATGTCCCCGCCTTCACAGAAGGATTTCCACTATATCGTCCACACAGGACTTCCACTGAGGATTTGGGTAAGACAACTTTGGAGTACACAACTCCTCTCTCTGACAAATACAACATCTACACAAGGGGCAAGGCATAACAACTATCGCCACTACACTTAGAGGGATGGGCACTTAGCTAAACAACCACAATCACCTCTCACTAGAGGGATAGACACAAAGCCAAACTCCAACTTCAATCACCTCTACACTTAGAGGGATAACAACACAATCTACCACAACCTCCACAATCACCTCTCTCTCTCACTATAGGGATACCAACAAACCCAATTGCACAACCTCCTCTACACTTAGAGGGAAAGGCTCAAAGCCAACCTATCACAATCACCTCTATACTTAGAGGGATACCAACTCAATCAAACACTCGTCCAACAATCACCTCTCACCAGAGGGATATCAACAAATTCAAGGAAGGTTACAACACTTGGTGGTATTAACAACCACAAACCAATTTTCCTCACAAAACAAGATCCTAATAGATAAGATAGATATGATAAGCTCAAATGTGAGCAAATAAAATGTTTGGAAAAAGAAAAACACTTGGTAATATCTCCAAATAGATATTGAAATTTAGATCAAAAACCATTCCCAAAAACTCTATTTTCTTTGAAATTCCAACACTTTAAAAATAAATATAAATAAAATTTTAAACCCCAAAAACTCTTGCTGAAAAGCACTTGAAAAATAGAAATTTTTGCTCTTAAAATTCTTATTCAAAATAGTTTAAAGAAGTGGGTATTTATAGCCCACCAAAAATTCTGCCCGTTGGCAGCAGCAAAGGGTAATTTTGCCCTTTCGGTCAACCGGGCGGTCGACCGGCCAACGGTCATATGACCGTTGGGCCACCGGTCGACCGCAGTTGACCGGGACCTGGAAACAGAGAGTAGAGCTCTCTGCTGTTCGACCGAGGCCATTTCCAGAGAGCAGAAGCTCTCTGACAGTCGACCGACCCGGTCGAACCGGCCTTCCAGCCCAAACAACCGTGCATGTTTGTGCACGTCAGTCGACCGGACCGGTCGACCGACTTCTGCCTCGGGCGACCGTCCAGGCAACTGGCAGAAGCCTGGGTCAGTTATTTTAGGGATAAAAACTTAGGTATTTTAACTTCCATAAAATCCCATAAAGTCACATAAATTCTACAAAAATAAGTTCTTTAATGATCTTTGAAATTCAAACATATGTGACTAAAATTTAACATATATTATAAACTATATGAACCATTTTTGTGTAATAAAAATTTAGCCTTAAACCAAAATCAGGATTTTTTAATCTTGGATTTTTGAAATGGAAAACCGTTTTCTCCAAAACTCATGTAAATACAAAAATAAGATATTAAACAACTTTGAAGTATATTGTATATGCATAGAATCCAATATATATGTAAAGATATCTATCTATATTTTTGACATGAAATCCAAAACCGGTTAAACCGAAACCAAAACCAAATATTTAAATTTGTGTGTGTATGTGAACTTGTGCGTATCAACACTATCTAATCTTTACATAAGATCTAAACATACTAAACTAAACAGACCGAAGTCTTCTTGTAGAACTCCTTCTCCAAGTCGACTCGATCCAAACACGATCCAAAGAGCTTAACTCCAACTGAGTACTACATGCGATCTTGACGCTTAGCTCTTGAATCAACATGTGAAAGCTCCAAAACTCTTTTGTTGAAGCTAATCACCTACAATATCTTGATCAAATATCTGAAACTAATATCACAAGATTATTAGTAAACTATAACTACATGAGTTAATTATCATCAAAACTAGAGTGAAGGGCTTCTGGGCCAACAATCTCCCCCTTTTTGATGATGACAAAACTCATGGAGTTATGTATGCATGGATTAAAGTTAAGCTTCATCGAAGCTCCCCTTAACTCATGCATAGCAATAAACATAAAGATATACAATGAATGCTTAACATAAATATGCATAAATGAAGAATACTTCTCCCCCTTTTGCATAAATAAAACATATATGCTCTAATACAAAATTAAGAAATAAACAAGCATATAACATGTTCTGATACCAATTGTAAAAATAATGAAATAAACATACTCTGATATCAATTGTAAAAGTAAACAAAAAGTAAACATGAATATAAAACATGCATATAAAACTCCAAACATTTCTCTCCCCCTTTTTGTCAATTCATCAATAAAGGGGTATTAAGAAAATCTTAAAACAAGCAATAAAGGGTATAAATAAGATTTCTCCTCCTTTTTTCATAAATCAAACAATAACAGTATATATGCTATATACATTCATGAAGAGGAGAGACGTAAAGTTAACTCCCCCTCCATACATGAATTTATATGAAAAGAGATAGCTAAACCCTAACAATATAAAGCATAATATACAATGTATAAAAAGAGATGTGAAGCTCCCACTACACACGTGTAAACCATAGAGAAGAGAGGTCAATCTTCTCAATATGCAATACACTCAATATGAATCTACATATAGAGAAGATGTTAAGCTTCCCTTGCATATAAGCAATATATACTAAAACAATGTGATACCAATTGAAAAATATATTAATTGATGATAAGGGTATACATTGAAACATCATGATACCAATGATGATACCAATGGAAACAAAATATTTTTAAAATACAAATTAAAGTAAACAAACTTTTCATGAGACTATAAGATACCAATTGAAAATATCTTGTACCAATTAAAAAAAAGTGTCTTGTAAATCTTTTGATACCAATAGTAAATATTAATACAAATTTAAGATATTTCGTAATTTTGATACCATTGAAAGTAAAAACCAAATTTTTATAGGTAAACATAACACATTTCAATAAAGATACCAATTTAAAATGAAATATGATACCAATTGAAAATATTTTTCATTAGAGCGTAGGATACCAATTAAAAAAATATCAATATCATTTTTCATCATAAGGAGTGGAAGTAAGATACCAATTGAAAATAAAAATCAATTGAAACATGAATATTTCTCCCCCTTTATGAAATTCTAATAAAAATAATGCATAAGTTTGTAGAAGATATTAATTGAAAAATGATTGTCATTAAGAACTAAATCAAGCTTAGCATAACATAATTTGTGCTTTAAGATGTAAATATGTAGTAAGCATAATCAAATCATGTATATATGTATGACAAAGTAAATATTAATCAAAATTGATACTATTTGAAGTTAGAACCATACGTATATAAGAAACAAGTATGAGTATACAAAATAAATATCAATTGTGATACCAATTAAAAATATGATGAGGACCAATTGTATAACTCATAAAGACCTCTCTTTCATGCACATGTTTGAATAGATTTTCAATATGAGCATACAAGACATGGTCGCCCATCCAACCGCCCTTCGATGGAAGGGGTTTTTAAAAATATGATTTGAAAATAATTTTGACAAGTTTGAAAACTCTTCCAAAATGAAGAAATATGCAACTAGTTTTATGATAAACTTAAAAATTAGTACGAAATCCTTCAAGTAAGGAATAAAAAAGAATATATCCATGAAAACATGAAAATCACACAATCATCAGCACTCAAAGTCTATGTAGCATATATAATACTCATGAAAATAAAGTCATGAGAAAACATCAAGCAATGTGAGTGCACAAGAATGATGTGAAAAGTATAATCATGAGAATAGGCAACAAGGCTCAAAGAAATTTCTTCATAAATATGAAAATCATTAAAACTAAATTGGCTTCAAGATATATGTATGTTTAGTCTAAACTAGAAGTATACATACATATCCCAAACACAAGTGAGTCTATAATAGAATTTGCATGAAAGGCAAGTGACTCAAGGATATGCATGTATATTTAAAGTTTTGGCAAAATTAACATATACATGAAGCTAAATACAATATCATGAAAAACATGTCCAAAAATAGTCAAATGTAAGAATAATCAAAATTAGGCTATACTAGTACATCTAATGGGTAAAAATGAGCAATTAAACACAAACATATAATAATCTATTTGTGGCTCATTAGTTGTATAAGTATCTACATAAGTTTTAATGAAAATCACATCTAAACATGTAATCAAAACCATGAAGTGCAAAATCATGAACAAAAATCAATATGATCATCAAGTAAATGCACATGTCTTAAATCTATGATATACACAATAGTTAAATTATAGTGAGAACACAAAATATAAGTTCATATAAACATGGATGTATCTCAATTACTATACATGTTTGTCATAAGTCTAATCATCATGGCATTTAACATAATAATCATTGGAAAAATAAAACATGCTAAAAATCAATAATATGGAAGCATGCAAACTGAATGGGAGTTAGAGATCGTTACCAAAATCATTAGGGCACATCTCTGTATCTTTAAACCATGGTGGTCCTCCCACCAAACTCCCCTTGAAAGTGATGCATCCAAAAATGTCACCATTTAGCTCGGAGCGCATTCATCTCAAGGCATCAATGCCTCTCACGTGATGTGAGGGTCCATACCTACATCAAATAAAATAGGAGTGACTTTTGATACCCATACCTTATTGGGTCCATGGGGGTTAGCACCTTTCTTAACCCAAATAAACTTATTTGCAAAATTTGAATCATGTATCCTATCATAACAAAATTTTACAATGTGGCCCTTATGTCCATAATGTGTACAAGTGTACACATGAGCATACATGGTGTTATGTGCATGAACGTGGGAAGCATGTGTATGCCGTGGTTTGTGTGCATGCATAGGTGGAACTTGTTTCTTGCAAAATATTAATTCCAAACGTGTGTGGTTCATGGCACATTGGCTCAAAGTGGAGCCCAAACAATCAATACTCTTTTTTAATATATTTATATCATTTTCAATAATAGTAGAAGAGGTGGAGCATGCTATAGATACACTAGAAGATGAGGCTACACTAGCATGGCAAACATGTGAACAAATCATTTTTCAAAGTCTTATTTTCATTAGAAAACAAATCCAATTCTTTTGAAATTGAAGCAATTTTGTTTTTCAAAGAATCATTTTCTTTTAAAACAAAAACAACTTTTGAAGATAGAATTTCATTTTTCTTCAAAACTTCATCATAATCCTTTTTACCTTTTATGATTTTGTTTTCATTTTAGACAAGATCAAGTTGGGATTTCAATGAGTCCCTTTCATTAGAAATTTTAACTTTTTCTTGCAAAGCCAAATCGAGTTTTGAAAACAAATCCTTATTTTCTTCTTTCATTTTAAAAGTTTTCTTTTTCAAGAGTTGGCATTTTTGTAAAAGGTTTTCACAAACAATAGATAGTTCTTCATTTAAAGCATCGGCATCAACATAATCATCGTCGGAAGAACTAGCACTATCATTTAGTTGAGTTTCCGAATTTACCTCAAGGGAGTCATTCCCTTGGATCATGTAGTAATGTTTTTTCGGATTCATCCTCACTCGATTCCTTCTCCACAATGTTTGGCGTTTGGAGCTTTGGAGAAGTAAAGGTGTTCCACACTGCAAAGGTGGAATCACAATGAAATTCATAAAAAGATATTCTTTATTTAGAGTGCTCCTAAGTGCCTCAAGGGCTTGTACATTGGCCTCTATATGCTTGCTATTATCAAGATAAGATTTTTTTGATAGCGGCAAGGTGAACATGCATTTCTAGGGCTTGAGATACATACTCATCTTAAACTTTCACATATCGATGTTAGAAACATCAAACATGGGAGGGGAAAGATAATCTATGAGTGTGTTAAACAAATAAGTGTGCAAATACAAATACTAGATTAGCAATCAAGATCTCACTCCTAGGTGATTAAACCTAATATCAGGAGAGTAGGCTCTGATACCAATTGTAAGTATACCTGGAGGGGGGTGAATAGGTGTATGGCTAAGCTAATGACAAATAAACTAAATTACACTTAGTGTAACTAAAAAGTGTAAATGAATTCTCAGTGAAGGGCTCTGAACTATCTCCTCTAAATTCTTCTAAATAAGAGTTGAGGTGCTATGTAAAGCTCTCTTGGTTCAACACAAGTATGGCACACAATCAAACCCAAGCATATATATGATATGAACAATATGATGCAATGCACAATATAAGAGGGAGAAAGCTAGAGATAGTGGATCAAACACAACACCAAGATATATTTCGAGGTTCGAGGTACTGCTCTACGTCCCCGCCTTCACACAGAAGGATTTCCAGTATATCGTTCACACAGGACTTCCCATACAAGGAACCTCCACTGAGGATTTGGGTAATACAACTTTGAAGTACATAACTCCTCTCTCCAACAAATACAACCTCTACACAAGAGGCAAGGCATAACAACTATCGCCACTACACTTAGAGAGATGGGCACTTAGCCAAATAATCACAATCATCTCTCACTAGAGGGATAGGCACAAAGCCAAACTCCAACTTCAATCACCTCTACACTTAGAGGGATAACAACACAGTCTACCACAACCTCCACAATCACCTCTCACTAGAAGAATACCAATAAAACCTAATTGCACAACCTCTTATACACTTAGAGGGAAAGGCTCAAAGCCAACCGACCGCAATCACCTCTACACTTAGAGGGATACCTACTCAATCAAACACTCGTCCAACAATCAACTTTCACCAGAGGGATACCAACAAATTCAAGGAAGGTTACAACACATGGTGGTATCAACAACCACAAACTAATTTCCCTCACAAAACAAGATCCTAATAGATAGGATGATATGATAAGCTCAAGTGTGAGAAAATAAAGTATTTGGAACAAAGAAAACACTTAAGAAAATCTCCAAATAGATATTGAAATTTAGATTAAAAACCATTCCCAAAAGACTCTATTTTCTTTGAAATTCCAACACTTTAAAAACAAATATAAATAAAACTTTTAAACCCCAAAAACTCTTGCTGAAAAATTCTTAAAAGATAGAAATTTTTGCTCTTGGAATTCTTGCTCAAAACAGCTCAAAGTAGTGGGTACTTATAGCCCACCAAAAATTCTGCCCGTTGGCAGCAGCAAAGGGCAATTTTGCCCTTCCGGTCAATCGGGCAACGGTTATTTTTATGACTGTTTAGCTACCGGTCGACCGGCCGATCGATCAGGACCTGGAAATAGAGAGCAGAGCTCTCTGCCGGTCGACCGGGGCCATTTCCAGAGAGCAGAAGCTCTCTGGCGGTCGACCGACCCGGTCGACCGGCCTTCCAGCCCAAACAACCGTGCACATTTGTGCACGTCGGTCGACCGGCAGAAGGCTAGGTCAGTTGTTTTAGGGATAAAAACTTCGGTATTTTAACTTCCATAAAATCCCATAAAATCACATAAATTTTACAAAAATAAGTTTTTAATGATCTTTGAAATACAAACATGTGTGACTAAAATTCAACACATATTATAAACTATTTGAATCATTTTTGTGTAATAGAAATTTTGCTTTAAGCAAAATCGGTATTTTCCAAACTTGGATTTTTGAAATGGAGAACCGTTTTCTCCAAAACTCATATAAATACAAAAACAAGATATTGAAACAACTTTGAAGCATATTGTATATGAATAGAATCCAATATACATGTAAAGATATCTATCTATGTTTTTGACATGAAATCTGAAACCGGTTATACCGAAAGCCAAAACCAAATATTTAAATTTGTGTGTGTATGTGAACTTGAGCATATCAACACTATCTAATCTTTATACAAGATCTAAACACACTAAACTAAACAAACTGAAGTCTTCTTATAGAGCTCCTTCTCCAAGTCGATTCGATTCAAACACGATCCAACGAGCTTGACTCCAACAGAGTACTAGATGCGATCTTGACGCTCGAGCTCTTGAATCAACATGTGAAAGCTCCAAAACTCCTTTGTTGAACCTAATCACCTACTAATATCTTAATCAAACATCTGAAACTAAATATCACAAGATTATTAGTAAACTATAACAACATGAGTTAATCATCATCAAAACTAGAGTGAAGGGCTTCTGGGCCAACAATAACCACCGTGACCAGGGGACCCTCGTCTCAGAGTAGTCTGCTAAAGGATCTACCATCTTTGGATTCTCAGCTTGGTAAGAGAGTACATATTCTCTATGTACTCTCATTCCATCATTATTGCTAACATTGATGTTATAATTGCAGAGAGTACTGGGCTGGCTCAAGTGGAAGAGCCTTTGGCAAGCACTAATGCAGAGTACAGCGCACTTCAAGCTTTAATGACTGAAACAAGTATTGTGAAGTCTATCCTTGCGATTGTCGATTCAGAGGCTATCACAGTAACAGTCCTAGAGGTGCCGGTCATGACCTCAACATTGACGGAACCAGCTGCTGGCCGATTCTTTGAACCAAGTGAGATGGCTTCCGCCTCTATAGACATTATACGCATAATCATAGAAAGGGGGTCCGGGAGTGTACTAATAGAGCTGGCTCCAGCCATTGGACATCATGGAAGAATTGGCTCATCAGATGGTACAACAATTCTTCACCTCTATGAGATCTTGCATCGAATTGGTTCTTTCCGGGAGAAGTTCCTTCGAGTTTGCCTGAATGCTTCTTGAAAAGCAGATTGAGAACATCTGTCACACTGGAAGCTCAGAGCAAGCTAAGGTATATCTGATGCTAGTCGAACAATTGGGGATATGCTTGAAGGAATTAAGAATCCTGGAGAAGGCTAGTACGGTCGATGAGGCTCGGCTGATGTTGAATAAGCTCCTCCTGCTCAAGAATGCGAGAGGAAAAGATGGAGGAGCAGATGACTGAGGAGGCTAGTCACCTCAATGACTTCCAAGCCCGCTATTAAAGATTGGTTGACGACTCTAGAGAATCTGAGGTCATCACCAAGAACGCAAAGTAAGTTATAGCCATTGCTTAGGCAGCATTGCCAAAGCGCAAGCCTTGTTTCAGGTAAATAAGCAGAAGCTTGCTGCTGTCAGAAAAATCTGGAGGAGCTAGAGGCTGCCAAGAAGTGGATCCAAGAAGATCTTACTGCTCGTTCTTCCAAGTTGAAATCTCTTCAAGCACAGTTGGCTACAAAGAAATTCTTGTGGAGGAAGAATTGATGGTTCAAACTTGGGCAGAGGTTGAGAAGGCACACCAGCGTGAGATGCAGCGCCTCCGGGACAAATTTACTCTTTGGCTGAGCGAGATTAGTGAAATCACCTAGAGGGGGAGGGGTGAATAGGTGATAATGCTAATAATTGTACAAATTTAAAATGATATGATGCAACGATCACTCGAAACAAGATTAGAAGCCGAATACCCCGTGAAGGGCTCTGAACTCCTTCCTCGTGATTCCTCTAAATAAGAGTTTGAGGTGCGCAATACAATCTTATTGTGAGAGTATTGATCGACAATATAATAATGAATGGAAAGCAAGTAAATAACACAAATAAACCAATCGCAAACACTGAGATTTGTTTCGAGGTTCGAGCACCCAGCTCTACGTCCCCGCCTTCACCCAGAAGGATTTTAGATCCACTAGAAATTTCACAAAGGATTACAACCACAAGGGAGTACCCAACTCCTCAATCATACTCCTCTAGTCTAGAGGTAGTGGAGCCACAAATACAATAATATCTTGGTGATCAAAAGACCACAAACTCTCTTATGAAAACTTTTCCTTACAAAAACCCTAAAGAATAATGTATAGGATTGAAGCTCAAGTTTTGTAAGTGAAAAATAAAGCAAAGTTGAAGAGAGTTTTGAATCAAAAACTTCAGAGAAAAGTAAGAAGTTTGAGCACAAAAACTGAGAGCAAAATTTCTTTTAAAGAGACTCAAACTTTGATTTCTTTTGCAAAATTGTTGTGTTTTTTTTCTCAACCCTAATCACCCCTATTTATAGGATAAAGGTAGGGATTAAAAGGTAAACCATAATTTTGATTAATCAGGAAAGATTAGACCCAAAATCAGCCTTAAAACTCGTTTGGAGAAGAAAAACACGTTTTAAAACGTGTTTAAAAAACTAGCCGTTTAGGCTGATAAAACACTCTCGGTCGACCGGTCGGTCGACCGGTTTTCAAAATTATTTGACCGTTGCCAGCCCACGGTCGACCGCCCGGTCGACCATCCCAAACAGAGACTAAGCTGCTTTCAGTCAGCTGAAGCTCGGTCGACCGATATGGGGTCCGGTCGATCGCCCGGTTGACCGGGTAACGTGCACACATGCACACACCCAACGGTCAGAAATGCAGTCGACCGCTCGGTCGACCGTTCTGACCTGAAACAGTGCCGGTCAACCGTCCGATCGACCGCAACAGGTCAAAACAGATTATTTTGAGGAAATATTTTTGAAGATATGATAATTTTCAAAAATAATTTTGTCAAGACTTAGTACACTACATAAAATAGAGTTTGCAAATACTAAAATAGGTTTATAGAAATATTTTATATAAAAGAGAAATATCTTTTGAAAATCATGTGCAAAATCTTGTGTGTGGGAAATATTGAGCTTCAACACTATATACTATCCTTTAACACACTAAAGTATAAAAAAATTAGAGAAGTCTCCGCGCCGCGTTACGCCAAGCTAGAGCCTCCTCTCCTATGAAAAGGTCCTCTTGCGCCATTAACTTATCAACATGCTTAAAAGCCATCAAGACTTGTACAAACCTGAAACTCATTCTAAAATAACTTATTAGTACCAAATAGCTTCTATGTGTTTTGTTATCATCAAAACTTAAACAAATAGGGAGTGTAACCTTTTGGGCCAACAATCTCCCCCTTTTTGATGACGACAAAACATATAGGTTATAACATAAGATATAAATGAGAGGTAAAAACTCCCCCTCAAATAATGCTATATTAAACAAGTATAAAATAATTTATTATGAGAGAATTTTTGAATTTTCGAAAATTTTGAAAAGTCAAGCGCCAAACCATAACACAAACCATAAAACACCAAACCATAAAATCAAAACATAAACTACATATTTCTCCCCCTTTTTGTCATACATCAAAATGGGATATGTTAGCAAGAAAACTTCCTTATTCAACACCACAAACATTTAGTTCACCACATATAAAAGAAAATCTATTATAGTCAAGTGGTTTAGTGAAATATCGGTAAGTTGAAAATCGGAAGAAACATAATCAATATCAATATCATCTTTCTCAAAATGATCTCTAAGGAAGTGATATTGAATCTCAATGTGCTTGGTCTTACTATGTTGATTTGTATTCTTAGTCATATGAATAGTACTAGTATTATCACAAAATATTTTTATATGATCATAATGCAAATCATAGTCAAGGAGAGTATGTTTCATCCAAAGGACTTGAGCACAACAAGCCCCCGCCGCAACATACTCCGCCTCGGCGGTTGAGAGGGCTACCGAATTTTGTTTCTTGAAAGACCATGAAACAAGACAATTACCAAGAAATTGATATGCTCCACTAGTACTTTTCTTATCCACTCTAAAACCCGCATAGTCAGCATCCAAAAACTCGTCATTGAGAATTCTCTGATTTTTGGATACCAAAGATCCATTCCAATAGTGCCCTTAACATAACGAATAATGCGTTTTACCGCAATTAAATGAGATTCTTTGGGACAAGATTAGAATCTAGCACAAAGACACACACTAAACATAATATCCGGCCTACTAGCCGTTAAATACAACAAGCTACCAATCATGCTTCTATACAATTTTATATCAACACACTTACCTTAGTCATCCTTATCAAGCTTGGTGGTGGTGGCCATGGGAGTGTTGCAAATTTTTGAGTCTTCAAGCCCAAATTTCTTGATGAGTTCTTTGGAGTACTTAGCTTGATATATGAAAATCCCATCACACATTTGCTTGATTTGGAGTCCAAGAAAAAAGTTCAATTCACCCATCAAAGACATCTCAAATTCACGTTGCATACATTGTTCAAACTCCTTGCAAAGTAATTCATTAGTAGAACCAAAGATTATATCATCAACATATATTTGAACTATAAGAATGTCACTATCAACATGTTTAGTAAATAATATGGTGTCAACTTTGCCTTTAACAAAATCATTTGAAAGAAGAAAACTAGAAAGCCTTTCATACCAAGCTCTTGGAGCTTGTTTTAAACCATACAATGCTTTATCAAGTTTGAAAATAAAATTTAAATGTACATGATCCACGAAACCGGGAGGTTGTTCAACATAAACTTCCTCATCAATAAAACCATTTAAAAATGCACTTTTTACGTCCATTTGAAAAAGTTTAAAATTTTTATAGGATGCATAAGCTAGTGTGATCCGTATGGCTTCTAGCCGTGCTACGGTGCAAAGGTCTCCTCAAAGTGGATTCCTTCAACTTGAGTGTAACCTTGGGCCACTAACCTAGCCTTATTCCTAATAACATTTCCTGACTCATCTAACTTGTTTCTAAAAATACACTTAGTACCAATTATTGGTCTATCTGGGGTCTAGGAATAAGGTGCCAAACTTGGTTGCGCTCAAATTGATTGAGCTCTTCTTGCATAGCTAGCAACCAATATGAGTCACCCTCGACTTCGAGGATGTTTTTGGGTTCAAAATGAGATATGAATGCATAATTTTCACACAAATCATGGAGTTTGGAGCGAGTGGTTACTCCCTTTGATACATCACCTATGATGAGATCTTTGGGATGATTTGAGGTGTATTTCCAATCTTTAGAAAGTGGTTGTGATTGTTCCACTTCATCCTTTTGAACTTCACCAATAGGTTCTTACTTGTCTTCTTGGATGGGTGAGTCCTTCAAGGATATTTTCTCCATGTCCTCACCTAATGAGTCAATCTCTACAACATTCTCAACAATAGCATTAGATTCTTCAAATTTTACATGCATATATTCTTCAATAGTATGAGATGATTTATTGAACACTCTATATGCTTTGCTAGTACTAGAATAGCCAACAAAGATTGCTTCATAAGCCTTAGCATCAAATTTACCCAAATTATCTTTAGTGTTCAAAACAAAACACCTGTATCCAAAAACTTTAAAGTATGAAACATTTGGTTTTCTTAAATGATAATTTCAAAAGAGGTTTTGAAAGTACTTTTACACAAATAAATACGGTTTGATATGTAGCATGCGGTGTTTACGGTCTCGGCCCATAAGTATTGAGGGAGCCCATATTCACTAATCATAGTCCTAGCCATTTCTTGAAGAGTTCTATTCTTCCGTTCAACTACTCCATTTTGTTGTGGAGTTCTAGGACATGACATTTCATGCTTAATTCCTTTTTCATCACAATAAGTTATGAAGAGTTGGTTGATAAACTCACCACCTCTATCACTTCTTATCCGTAAAATCGAAAATCCTTTTTCTTTTTCAACCCTCGTTCGAAAAATCTTAAAATGCGAAAAAGTTTGATCTTTATGCTCCAAAAAGAAAACCCAAGTGAAACGAGAAAAATTATCGAATAAAACAAAAACATATCTATTTCCATTTAAGCTTTTAATTGGTCCAAAAAGATCCATGTGAATCAATTCTAAAGGCCTAGATGACATGATATCCTTGATTGGTTTGAAAGAAGACTTGGTTTGTTTCCTAAGTTGGCACGCACTACAAATGCGGTCTTCAAACTTCAAATAAGGAATACCCTTCACTAATTCCTTAGAATTTATTCTAGCAAGGTGATCAAAAGATGCATGTCCTAATCTTCTATGCCATAACCATGAAATCTCATCAAAAGCATTTAAACATTTAGTAGAGCAATCCAAATTAAGCATATCAATAATATAGACATCATTTTCACGAAATCTAGTGAGAATACAATCATTGATTTTACAATCAAAAATTTTGCAAGAAGATTCATCAAACACAACTTTGAGACCATGATCACATAGTTGACTAATACTAAGCAAATTATGTTTAAACCCATCAACAAGAACTACATTTTCAACTAAAGGAGGTGCACCAATCTTAATGTTACCTATACCGATGATGGTGCCCTTGGAGTATCCCTGAAGGTGACGGTGTCACCTTCAACGTACCTTGATAGGGTTGTGAAATTATTGATGTCCCATGTCATATGCCTTGAACAACTACTATCAAGGTACCACCGCTCCTTATGTCTTGGAGTCTTGGTGTGTACATATATCAAATAATTTAAGGCTTGATTTTGGTACTCAAATTTTCTTGGGTCCTAATGCGTTAGTATTTTGAACCCACACAAGATTATTTGTACTATTTATATGATCATAGCAAAATTTAGCTAAATGACCATTCCGGCCACAATAAGTACATTTATAAATTCTTCCATATTTAAAAGTATAATGAGCATGTGGTTTATGAACATGGGATTTGTGAGCATGGGTAATTTTAGCATGATTGACATGCGATGTGTTGGCATGATGAACATATGAAGTTTTGGCATGAGATGTTTTATCATTTTTAGCATGTGGAGTATGCATATGCTTCTTTGAAAACATTTCTTTTAATTTAGTATTATTAAAATCACATTCTTTTAAAACATTTCCCAAAACATTGATTCTAGTTTTTAACATGGAAAACTCATTTTCATCAATTTTAGGATATTTAGCTTTACAAGCAACTCTATAGGCATCAAAATCTCTTTGTGTTGAAATAAGAATAGAAGATAATTCATCCTTTTCTTTTGAAGAAATGGCAATTTGATTTTGAAGCATTTCATTTTCCTTTTTCAATTTTAAACACTCTTCCTTTTTATCATCAAAACTTTCTGAAAGTTCAATGAAAGCTTGTACTAACAATTCTCTACTTATTTCACTTTCATCATTAAGTGGTTGGGTAGTTACCTTAGGTGTGTTTGCCATGAAACACACATTTGCTGTGTCGACTTCATCTTCGGATTCACTTTTCGAGTCCCAAGTGGCTTTGTACACCTTCTTTTCAACTGGCTTCTTTTGCTTCAAGGAGGAGGATATCTTTTTCTTAAAATCTGGACAATCGGCCATGATATGTCCGAGTTTCCGACAGTTGTAGCATATGATCTTTTTCTCCTCCTTCCCTTCCCATCGCCTTCTATAGTTGAGCTTATTCTTGCGGTACATTCTTTTTACATTTCTCACAAGAAGAGATAGCTCTTCATCATCTTCTTCATCTTCTTCATCATCGTAGTTGGTGGAGGAAGACTTGAAAGCTATAGACTTTTTCTTTTGAGGTACCGCATCTTCTCTAGCCTTTTTCTCCATCTCATGAGTCTTAAGATTTTCAATAAGACTTATGAGTTTCATCTCGTCTTTGTCATTCAACTCCTTCAAGGTGGTAGTGTTGGCCCAGAGGCCTTCCACTCTAGTTTTGATGATGATTAACTCATGTAGTTATGTTTACTAATAATCTTGTGATGTTTAATTTTAGATCATTAATCAAGATATTAGTTGGTGATTACTTCAACAAAGGAGTTTTGAAGCCTTTCACATGGTGATTCCAGAGCCCGAGCATCAAGATCATATATAGCACTCGTTAGAGTCAAGGTCGGTGGATCACGGTTTGGATCGAGTCGACTTGAAGAAGGAGATCGTCAAGAAGACTTAGGTATCCTAGTTTAGTTTTTGTTTTAGATCCATTTGTAAAGACTAGATAGTGTGATATGCTCAAGTTCACAACACGCACACGTTTTATGTTTTGGATATTGGTTTTCGGTTTTTGGTTTAACCGATCTTGGTTTTTATGAATAGATAGTATCAAAACAAGTTTACATGGTTTTAATGTATATTAGATATGTTCTATATACATGTATGCTTCATATCTTAAATAAACTTAGATTGATATGCCTATTCGTGTGTCTTGGTGTTTTGGTATTTTTAACAAAACATATTTTTGGAAATATAGTCAAAAACTATGATATGTATATGTTTCATGTATATTGGATTCTATCCATATGCATCATGCTTCAAAGTGTTTAAATATCATGTTTTTGTATTTGAATGAGTTTTAGAAAAATCAGATTTCCTATTGAAAAATCCAAGTTTGGTAAAATACAGGTTTTGGTTTTTGACAAAATTTATAAGACACAAAAATGGTTCAAAATGTTTGATATTTGTGTTGAAACTTTTCACACAAGTTTATATTTCAATGTATAATGATAAAACTATTTTTGTGGATTTTTAGAAGATTTATGGGAATTTTTAGAATATTTTTTAACTCAGTTTTCTGACCCAGAACCCAACCTGCCAGGCTCTAACGGTCGACCAGCCGGTCGACCGGGACGGTCGACCGACGTGCACAGACTTGTGCACGTTGGCCAGGTTCTTGGGCCGGTCGACCGGGCGGTCGACCGGCCAGAGAGATTTGCTCTCTGTTTTTTGACGGTCGACCGGCCGGTCGACCGCTGGCTTCCAACGGTCAAAATATGACCGTTGGCGATCGACTGGGCGGTCGACTGCCAGCCGCCAAAGGCTGAAAATTCAGCCAACGGCTAGTTTTTTAGAGAGGGCTATTTAAGCCCCTCTTGTTTGAGTTTTTGGTTAAGATTTTTAACAAGAAAAATTCCTACTTTCTGAAGTATTTTTACAAGATTTCAAAAGTGTTTTAGAGCTTCAAAAGATCTATCTTTATATTGTTTTAGGGTTTTGAAAAAATCAAAGAAAATAGAAATTTGGGAGATTTGTGTTGTTCTTCATTTCTATCATCTTTAAAGTGCTTTCTCAAGTATTTTTCTTTGAGTTTTTATTTTTCAAACTCTTGGTTTTTCACACTTGAGCTATATCTCCTATCCTATTCTATTAGGATCATTATTTGTGGGAAAATTGGTTTGTGGTTGAGATAGACCACTTTGTTATACCCTCCTTCATTTGTTGTATCCCTCTTTGGTAGAGGTGAATTTGGGTTGTTGGTTGCTCCCTCTTTGGTAGAGGTTGAGGTTGTGGTTTACTCCCTCTTGGTGAGTTGGAGTTGGTTGGTGTTTGTATCCCTCTTCGGTAGAGGTGGATTGGGCTTGTATCTCTCTTCGGTAGAGGTGGATTTGGTTGTATTGGTGGAGTTCGGTACTCCGGTCTTCGGTAGACCATTTGTATTGCCTCGGTGGAGGTTGTATTGGTTGAGAGAGGAGTTCGGTACTCCTAGTGGATTGGAAATCCTTCTCGGTGAAGGCGGGGACGTAGAGCTCGGTGCTCGAACCTCGAAACACATCTTGTTGTTTGCGTTTGATCAATTGACTCTCACCCTCTCTCTCCTTATTTGTGCATTGCATCTTTCATATTGCCATATCATTTATATGCTTGTGTTGAGCCTTGCATTGATTCATATTGTTATATCTATATGCTTGGTTGTGTTTGCTTGTATGCCTCACTTGTGCTTAACCACGAGAGCTTCATATAGCACCTCAACTCTTATTCAGAGGAATCAAGAGGAGCTAGTCCAGAGCCCTTCACGGGGAATTCGGCTACACTCGTTGGTTACACTAAGTGTTGTTGCAAATTAGTTTTAAT
Organism: Agave tequilana; assembly: GCA_038442645.1. NCBI lineage: Eukaryota > Viridiplantae > Streptophyta > Magnoliopsida > Asparagales > Asparagaceae > Agave > Agave tequilana. Next base: position 28,449 of record JAVJIF010034445.1, read on the forward strand.
TTTCGCATTTAGTTTTTAGATTAGCCTTATCACCTATTCACCCCCCTCTAGGTGATTTTAATTGGTATCAGAGCCTACGCTCCTGATATTAGGTTTAACCACCTAGGAGTGAGATCTTGGTTTGCTAATCTTTCATTTGCATTTGCACGTATATTTGTTTGCACACACTCATGGATTGCTTGTCACCTCCCATGTTCGATGTCTCCAACATTGACACATGGAAATTTAGGATGTCCATGTATTTGAAAACCCTAGGCTTGCATATTTTCCTTGCCGCAACCAAGAAATGCTATCTTGGTAACCGCAATCATATAGGGGCCAATGCACTAGCCCTTGAGGCTATTAGAAGCACGCTTAATAAAGAATATCTTATACTTGTTTCTAACCATGATTCCACCTTTGCAGTATGGAACAAGTTGACCACCTCCAAGCTACAAACGCCAAACATCATGGAGGATGAATCTAGTGGAGACGAATCCGAACAACGATGCTATTGTTGGCCCAAGAGGTTACACTCTCAAATTGTTTTGTGTTTTGATGATGACAAACCAAATATGAGCTATTTGGTACTAATAAGTTTGTTAAGATAAGTTTCAGATTTGTACCATGTTTAGAGACCATTCGCTTAGCTATTGCAAGAACTTCTAAGTTCCACAAAGCAAGGAAGGCAAATTGCACATCAAGGAAGGATCATAGAAGAGAAGGCTCTAGCAAGGCATTGGATGGCTCAAAGACTTGAAGATAGCACAAGAAGTCTTCATGTAATTTGTTTTCAGTTTATAGTATGTTAAAGAATAGTGGATAGGTTTGAAGCTCTATCACACACGTTTTTGCGCACATGCTCATTCAAAAATAATTTCTTATAAATTATACAAAAATATTTTGCCTACAAGTTTTTGCCTACAGATACATCTTTATATTTTATACTATTCCCTGTTCAAAAGTATTTTTGTTAAAATCAAAATCCTCTTTGTTTTCTTTTCTAAAATTGATTTTTGACCTGATCCGGTCGACCGGTGCAGTCGACCGAGTCTGTGTCAGTCTGGTCCGGTCGACCGGACCAGTCGACCGCGGTCCTGACAGATGCACGTATCCGTGTGCATGTCTGCCAGTCGACCGGGGCGGTCGACCGAGATATTGTTTTTGTTCACAGGTTTTCTCAGTCGACCGGGTCGGTCGACCGCTGGCCTATAACGGTCGAATTTTTGAACTACCGGTCGACCGGCCCAGTCGACCGATGTGTCCGTTGAACAGTAACGGGCAGATTTTAAGTGAGCTGTTTATTTTTGTCTTTTGTGTTTAAAAATTCGTTTAAGGATATATTTTGATCTAATTACCTCCTAAACATCAGTAATTATGTTTTATCCCTAAACCCTAGCCCTCTCTTATAAATAGGGGTGTTTGGGGAGAGATTTGTTACAACAATTATTTTTGCTAGAAAATTCAAAAGTTTAAGGCTTTCAAAGAGACTTGTTTCTTGGTTTTTGTGCTGAATTTCTCACTGATTTTCTGAAGGGTTTTCAAATACTCTCTGATTTAATTTTTCTTTCTTCACTTACAACAAGAGCTTCATTCCTACTCAATATTCTCTAAGGACCTTTGTAAGGGAAGAGATATTTGAAAGAGAGAGTTTGTGGTCTTTTGACTACCAAGGAAATTACTTGTACTTGAGATTGTAGGAGTTGGGTACTCCATTGTATTTGAGATCTTTGTGATAGTGGAAGTGGTCGGAATCCTTTTGGGGAAGGCGGGGAGTAGAGCTGGGTGCTCGAACCTCGATAACATATCCTTGTGTTTGCGATTGGTTTACTTTTCTTGTTCTTACACTCATTACTCTACTTTGCTTGCACTCATTAATTGCTCATCATATTCATTGTCATACTTAATTGCTTGCATTCATCTTGCGATTCTTGATTGGTGATTGTTGTAGCTTTAAATTTTTAAATTGTCCTTTGATTAGCATCATCACCTATTCACCCCCCCTCTAGGTGATTTTCAATTGGTATCAGAGCTTGGACTCTAGTTTGGCTTAACATCCATAGAGAGATCCTTAAACTTGCTAATCAACATTTTCATTTCATTCATTCATCACTAGTAAACATGGCCGACAACATTAAATCCCCACCTAAATTTGATGGCCTCAATTTCCCAATTTGGAAGGTTAGGATGACTATATTTTTGCAATCTTTGGGTAGCTTAGTAGCCAAGTCCTTGACAAAACCCTATGAAGCACCCGATGGTGATGAGAGCACTTGGACCGACCTTGACTTTAAACTATATGAGGCTAACTCCAAGGCCCAAAACTCCCTATTAACCGCCTTGAATGAGGATGACCTTACACGGGTAATTCATTGCCAATCCGCCTATGAGATTTGGCAACACTTATTGGTCACACACGAGGGGACTTCACAAGTCAAGAGAGCTAAAATAGATCTCTTGAGGTCCCAATATGAGTCATTTAAAATGCTTGATGATGAGTCTATTGATAGTATGGCTACAAGGTTTACTAAAATCACTAATGGTCTTTCTTCCTTAGGTGATGATATCTCCAACGATCAAAAGGTGCGGAAAGTAATTCGGGCTCTTCCTTCATCATGGGAGATCAAGGCCACCACCTTGAAGGAGTTGAACGACAAGGACGAGATGGACCTCATTAGTCTCATTGGGAACCTAAAGACCCATGAGATGGAGAAGAAGGCAAGAGAAGAGGCCACTACTTCAAAGAAGAAATCCATAGCCTTCAAGACTTCATCCACCAATGATGACGATGAAGATGACGAAGAAGAAGATGAGGAGCTTACTCTACTTGTTCGCAACGTCAAGAGGATGTACCGGAAGAACAAGCTCAACTTCCGGAGAAAATTTGAAGGCAAAGAGGAGCGGAGGATCATATGCTACAATTGCCGCAAACCCGGACATATCATGGCGGATTGTCCGGAGTTCAAGAAGAAAATGACTTCCTCTTTCAAGCCAAAGAAGCCGGAGGAGAAGAAAGCCTACAAAGCAACATGAGATTCGGAAAGCGAGTCCGAAGAGGAGGTGGATCAAGCTAATATGTGTTTCATGGCAAACACACCCAAGGTAACTCCTCAATCCCTTGATGATGAAGATGATGATGTAAGTAAGGAAGTTCTAGTGCATGCTTTTGTAGAACTTTCTGAAACTTATGATAACAAGAAACTTGAATGCTTAAAATTACAAAAAGAAGTTGCTTTTCTTAAGAATCAACTCGCCATTGTTTCTAAAGAAAAAGATGATATTTCTTCTAATTTCATTTTCATGCAAAAAGAATTTTGTGCCTACAAGAGTTCTTGTAAGGCAAAATCCCCTATTATTGATGAAAAAGAAATTTCTTCTTTTAAATCCAAAATGAATGATTTTGAAAAAGTTTTAAAAGATTGTGCCTTTAATACTAAGAAACTTAAAGAAAAATTTTCTAAAAAGCACACATCTCATGCTAAGATTCCTCATGCTCACACTACACCTAACACGTCTCATGTTCATGCTCACAATGCCCATGCTCACAAATCACACACTCATTATGCTTTTAAATATGGTAGAGTATATAGATGCACATATTGAGGTAAAAATGGACATTTAGCTAAGTTTTACTATGATCAACTAAATAGAACAAATAATCTTGTTTGGGTTCATGACACTAACCCTAGAGGACCCAAGAAAATGTGGGTACCAAAATCAAGTCTTAAATTGTTTGATGTAGGTACACACCAAAGCTCCAAGACGTAGGGAGCGGTGGTACCTTGATAGTGGTTGTTCGAGACACATGACATGGGACATCAACAACTTCACAACCCTATCAAGGTACTTGGAAGGTGGCACCGTCACCTTCGGGGATGACTCCAAAGGAACTATCATCGGTATAGGTAACATTCAAATTGGTGCATATCCTATTATTGAAAATGTTGTTTTAGTAGATGGTTTAAAACATAATTTGCTTAGCATTAGTTAACTTTGTGATCGTGGACTTAAAGTTGTTTTTGATGATACTTCTTGCAAGATTTTTGATGTTAAATCCGATGTTTGTATTCTCACCGTTTTTCGTGATAACAATGTTTATATTATTGACATGCTCAATTTAGATTGTTCTACTAAATGCTTGAATGCTTTTGATGAAAATTCTTGGCTTTGGCATAGAAGACTAGGACATGCATCTTTTGATCATATTTCTAGAATTAATTCAAAGGAATTGGTGAAGGGTATACCTTGCTTGAATTTTGAGAAAGACCGCATTTGTGGTGCGTGCCAACTTGGGAAACAAACCAAGTCTTCCTTTAAACCAATCAAGGATATCATGTCAACTAGGCCTTTAGAATTAATTCATATGGATCTTTTTGGACCAACTAAAACTAAGAGTTTAAATGGAAGTAGATTTGCATTTATTTTGTTGATGATTTCTCCCATTTTACTTGGGTTTTCTTTTTGCAAAATAAAGATCAAACTTTTTCTCATTTTAAGATTTTTCGAAAAAGAGTTGAAAAAGAAAAGGGTTTTCCGATTTTGAGAATAAGGAGTGATAGAGGTGGTGAGTTTATTAACCAACTCTTCATGACTTATTGTGATGAAAAGGGAATTAAGCATGAAATGCCTTGTCCTAGAACTCCACAACAAAATGGAGTTGTAGAAAGGAAAAATAGAACACTTCAAGAGATGGCTAGGACAATGATAAGTGAGTATGACCTCCCTCAATATTTATGGGCCGAGGCCGTAAACACCGCATGCTATATATCGAATCGTATTTATTTGTGCAAAAATTCTTCAAAACATCATTTGAAATGTATCATTCTAGAAAACCAATGTTGCATATTTCAAAGTTTTTGGATGCAAGTGTTTTGTTTTAAATACTAAGGATAATTTGGGTAAATTTGATGCTAAGGCTTATGAAGCTATCTTTGTTGGATATTCTTCTACTAGCAAAGCATATAGAGTTTTCAATAGATCTACACTTACCATAGAAGAATCCATGCATGTTAAATTTGAAGAATCTAATGTGGTTGTTGAGAATGTTGTAGAGATTGAACCATTAGGTGAAGACATGGAGAGACTATCCTTGAAGGACTCACCCGCTCAAGAAGAAAAGCTAGATCCTATTGGTGAAGTTCAAGAGGATAAGGAGGAAAGCACTCAACCGCTTCCTAAAGCTTGGAGATACGCCACAAATCATCCGAAGGAGCTCATCTTGGGTGATGCATCTAGAGGAGTCACTACGCGCTCCAAACTCCATGACCTATGTGGTAACTTTGCTTTCATTTCTCATTTTGAACCCAAGGGCATTCTCGAAGCCGAGACGGACCCATATTGGTTGCTTGCCATGCAAGAGGAACTCAATCAATTTGAGCGCAACCAAGTTTGGCACCTTGTTCCTAAGCCCCACGATAGACCAATAATTAGTACTAAGTGGATCTTTAGAAACAAGATGGATGAGTCCGGAAATGTCATTAGGAATAAAGCTAGGTTAATGGCCCAAGGTTACACTCAAGTTGAAGGAATTGACTTTGAGGAGACCTTTGCACCCGTAGCACGGCTTGAAGCCATACGGATGACACTAGTTTTTGCATGTTTTAAAAATTTTAAACTTTTTCAAATGGATGTGAAAAGTGCATTTTTGAATGGTTTTATTAATGAAGAAGTTTATGTTTCTCAACCTCCCGGTTTTGTTGATTATGTTCATCCCGATTTTGTTTTTAAACTTGATAAAGCTTTGTATGGATTGAAACAAGCTCCAAGAGCTTGGTATGAAAGGCTTTCTAGTTTTCTCATTTCAAATGATTTTGTTAAAGGCAAAGTAGACACAACTCTTTTTACTAAGCATGTTGATAATGATATTTTAATTGTGCAAATTTATGTTGATGATATAATTTTTGGATCTACTAATGAGCTTTTGTGCAAGGAGTTTGAAAGGTAATGCAACTAGAGTTTGAAATGTCTTCCATGGGTGAGCTCAATTTCTTCCTTGGACTCCAAATCAAGCAATTGCAAGACGGAACCTTCATTAACCAAGCCAAGTATGCAAAGGAGCTAGTAAAGAAGTTTGGGCTTGAAGGATCAAAGGCTTGCAACACTCCAATGGCAACCACAACCAAGCTTGATAAGGACGATCAAGGTAAAAATGTTGATATTAAATTATATAGAAGCATGATAGGAAGTCTTTTATATTTAACGGCAAGTAGGCCGGATATCATGTTTAGTGTGTGTCTTTGTGCTAGATTTCAATCGTGTCCTAAAGAGTCTCATCTTATTGCGGTAAAACGCATTATTCGTTATATTAAGGGCACTATTGGAATGGGTCTTTGGTATCCAAAAACTAGAGATTTTTCAATGACTAGCTATTCGGATGCCGACTATGCGGGTTGTAGAGTAGATAGAAAGAGTACTAGTGGGACATGTCAATTTCTTGGTAATTGTCTTGTTTCATGGTCCTCTAGGAAACAAAATTCCGTAGCTCTCTCAACCGCCGAGGCGGAGTATGTTGCCGCGGAGGCTTGTTGTGCACAAGTCCTTTGGATGAAACATACTCTCCTTGATTTTGATTTGCACTTTGATCATATAAAAATATTTTGTGATAATACTAGTACTATACACATGACCAAAAATGCAAATCAACATAGTAAGACCAAGCACATTGAGATTAGATATCACTTTCTTAGAGATCATTTTGAGAAAGGTGATATAGATATTGATTATGTTTCCACGGATTTACAACTAGCCGATATTTTCACTAAACCTCTTGATTTTGCTAGATTTTTGTTTATTTGTGGAGAACTTAATGTTTGTATTATTGAATAGACATGGTTTTCATAACCCTTTTTGATGTATGACAAAAAGGGGAGAATAAGTTTACATGGACAAAAATAAGTTTTATGAATTTATATGTTTTGGTTTTATGAATTCTTGTGTTTTAGTTGTTTTGGTATTTTTGGTATCAAGAGCAATTTTTGTGTTTTATATATTTGTTTTAATTAGTTTCAATAATTGGTGCATCATTTCAATTATTGGTATCTAGAGCATATTCTTGTGTTTTATGTATAGCATAATTTGAGGGGGAGTTTTCTCCTCCCTATATTTTTGTTAATAGCCTATTTGTTTTGTCATCATCAAAAAGGGGGAGATTGTTGGCCCAAGAGGTTACGCTCTCAAATTGTTTTGTGTTTTGATGATGACAAACCAAATATGAGCTATTTGGTACTAATAAGTTTGTTAAGATAAGTTTCAGGTTTGTACCATGTTTAGAGACCATTCGCTTAGCTATTGCAAGAACTTCTAAGTTCCACAAAGCAAGGAAGGCAAATTGCACATCAAGGAAGGATCATAGAAGAGAAGGCTCTAGCAAGGCATTGGATGGCTCAAAGACTTGAAAATAGCACAAGAAGTCTTCATGTAATTTGTTTTTCAGTTTATAGTATGTTAAAGAATAGTGGATAGGTTTGAAGCTCTATCACACACGTTTTTGCGCACATGCTCATTCAAAAATAATTTCTTATAAATTATACAAAAATATTTTGCCTACAAGTTTTTGCCTACAGATACATCTTTATATTTTATACTATTCCCTGTTCAAAAGTATTTTTGTTAAAATCAAAATCCTCTTTGTTTTCTTTTCTAAAATTGATTTTTGACCTGATCCGGTCGACCGGTGCAGTCGACCGAGTCTGTGTCAGTCTGGTCCGGTCGACCGGACCAGTCGACCGCGGTCCTGACAGATGCACGTATCCGTGTGCATGTCTGCCAGTCGACCGGGGCGGTCGACCGAGATATTGTTTTTGTTCACAGGTTTTCTCAGTCGACCGGGTCGGTCGACCGCTGGCCTATAACGGTCGAATTTTTGAACTACCGGTCGACCGGCCCAGTCGACCGATGTGTCCGTTGAACAGTAACGGGCAGATTTTAAGTGAGCTGTTTATTTTTGTCTTTTGTGTTTAAAAATTCGTTTAAGGATATATTTTGATCTAATTACCTCCTAAACATCAGTAATTATGTTTTATCCCTAAACCCTAGCCCTCTCTTATAAATAGGGGTGTTTGGGGAGAGATTTGTTACAACAATTATTTTTGCTAGAAAATTCAAAAGTTTAAGGCTTTCAAAAGAGACTTGTTTCTTGGTTTTTGTGCTGAATTTCTCACTGATTTTCTGAAGGGTTTTCAAATACTCTCTGATTTAATTTTTCTTTCTTCACTTACAACAAGAGCTTCATTCCTACTCAATATTCTCTAAGGACCTTTGTAAGGGAAGAGATATTTGAAAGAGAGAGTTTGTGGTCTTTTGACTACCAAGGAAATTACTTGTACTTGAGATTGTAGGAGTTGGGTACTCCATTGTATTTGAGATCTTTGTGATAGTGGAAGTGGTCGGAATCCTTCTGGGGAAGGCGGGGAGTAGAGCTGGGTGCTCGAACCTCGATAACATATCCTTGTGTTTGCGATTGGTTTACTTTTCTTGTTCTTACACTCATTACTCTACTTTGCTTGCACTCATTAATTGCTCATCATATTCATTGTCATACTTAATTGCTTGCATTCATCTTGCGATTCTTGATTGGTGATTGTTGTAGCTTTAAATTTTTAAATTGTCCTTTGATTAGCATCATCACCTATTCACCCCCCCTCTAGGTGATTTTCAGCTATATGGTCCAAGGGAATGACTCCCTTGAGGTACATTCGGATACTCAGCTAGATAGTGCTAGCTCTTCATTTGATGAACATGATAGTATGGATGCCGATGCTTTAAATGAAGAGTTATCTATTATTTGTGAGAACCTCCTTGAAAAATATAAAGTTTTGAAAAAGAAAACTTGTAAATTAAATAAAGAAAAAGAGGATTTGTTTTCAAAACTTGAGTTGATTTTGCAAGAGAAAGTTGAGATTTCTAATGAAAGGGATTCATTGAAATCTAGACTTGAACTTGCCCTAAAAGAAAATGAAGTTTTAAAATCTAAAAATGATTGTGAAATAATTTTGAAGAAAAATGAAAACTTGTCTTCAAAAATTAATTTTTTTTAAAAGAAAATGATTCTTTAAAAATGAAAATTGCTTCTATTTCTAAGGATTTAGAAGACTGTTTAAAGAAAAATATTGTTTTGCAAAATGATATAGATGCACATGTTTGCCATGCTAGTGTAGTTTTATCTAGCTCACCTATTGCATGCACCTCTTCTTTAATTGAAAATGATATATCTATGCTTAAGAAGAGAGTTGATTGTTTGGGCTCCACTTTGAGCCATTGTGTTTTGAGCCATACACGTTTGGAATCTTTGTTTCAAAAGAAACAAGTTCCGTCTATGCATGCACACCCTCCACGGCATACACATGCTCCTCACGGTCACAACCATCACACATTGTATGCTCATGTGTACACTTGTACACATTGTGGACGAAAGGGCCACCTTGCTAAATTTTGTTATGATAGAATACATGTTTCTAATTTAGCAAATAAATTTATTTGGTTTAGAAAAGGTACTAACCTCCATGGACCCAAAAGAGTATGGGTACCAAAGACCACCCCTATTGTATTTGATGTAGGTGTGGGCTCTCGCATGATGTGAGAGTATCAGAACCTTGAGGTGGATGCGTTCCGAGCTTAAAGATTAATATTTGGATGCATCACTTTCAAGGGAAGTTTGCTGGGAAGACCACCTTGGTTTGGAGAACTAGAGAGGTGCCCTCATTAGTTTTGGTATCGATCTCTAACCTCCGTTTATATTTGCATGCTTTCATATCATTGTGTATAGCATGTTTTGATGTTTATAGATTATTATGATAATGCCATGATTACTAGATCATTAACATGCATATATACCTTTTGAGATCACCCATGTTCATATGGATCATTTTGTTGTGTTCTCGCATATGTTTAGCTATTATGTATATCATAGTTCTAATAACATGTGGATTTACATAATGATCGTTTTTATGTTGATTTATGTCTCGTTTTATGCTTCATGACTTGAATATATGTTTAGATGTTAGTTTTCATTAAAACTAGGATATATACTTGTACATATAGTGGGCCACAAATAATTTTTATATGTTTGTGCTTGAATGCTTATTTGTACCCATTAGATGTGCTAGTATAGTCTAGTTTTGATGATTCATGCATTTTAAACTTGTATTCCCATTTTTGGACATGTTTGATGATCATGTGTTTTTACTTCTTGTATATGTTTATTTTGCCAAACCTTAAGATATACATGTATACCCCTTGAGTCATTTGCTTTTCATGTAAATCTTTATTATGGACTCAATTGTGTTTAGGGATATGTATGTATACTTCTTGTTTTGTCAAAACATACATATACCGTGAAGAATTCTAGTTTTGATGATTTTCACATTTTAAGGAATTTTGAGCTTGATTGCATATTTTCATGATAGTGTGTTTCACATTATACTTGTGCACTCACTTTATTTGATGGTTTCTCATTATTTTGTTTTCAAGGGTATGATATGTGCCTTACTGATTTCGAGTGTTTAGTGCCATGTGATTTACATGTGTTTCATGAAAAATATTTTTATTTTATTCCTTACTTGAAGGATTTCGTACTAGTTTATAAGTTTTTCCATTTAACTAGTTGTGATATTCTTCGTTATGGTAGAGTTTTTCAAACATACAATATTTTCAAACTTATTTTTGAAAACCCCTACCTTTCAAGGGCGGTTGGTTGGGAGACAATGCCTTGTATGTTCTATATTGAAAATCATTTTAAAACATGTGCATGAAATGGGTGGTAAGTTTTATGAGATATACATTTGATATTATTGTTGTTTCAATTGGTATCATTGGATTCTTTCAATTGGTATTAATATTGACATTTTTGTATACTCATATATTTTTTATGTATGTATGCTTACACTTCAAATAGTATCAATTTCGATTGGTATCTAATTTTTCATACATATATATGTTTTATTTGTGCTTACTGTATCCCTATATTTTTAAGCACAAATTTTGTTTATGCTAAAGCTTGATTTTTTAATGACAATCATGTTTCAATTGATTAGTTTTCAATTGGTATCCTAATACAAGCTTATGCATCGTTTTATTTTGTATTTCATAAAGGGGGAGAAAACTCGTATTTCATCTTTCAATTGGTATTATGTTTACCATTGGTTTTGTATTCCACTCCCATACTTTATGATAGAAAATGATTAAAAAAATTAATATTGATCTTTAATTTGATATCATATGATTATAAGAAACAATAATTTCAATTGGTATCAAGATTTCATTTGTTTACTTATCAATTGGTATCAAGATTTTGTTTTTACTATCAATTGGTTTATGTTTTCATTTTGATATAAAAATATTTTTATTTACATTGCCTATATGCATATAGATTCATGTTGTGTGTATCCTATATTGAGGAGCTTAACAACTCTTCTTTATGCGATGCACGTGTGTAGGGGGAGCCTCACATCTCCTCTTATGCTTTGCATATTATGTGTTATGTAAATTAGGGCTTGTCATCCTTTCTTCATGTAATGCATATATGTAGGGAAGTTAACTTAGCGTCTTCCTCTTCATGAATGTATAACGCATATATTCCTATTATTGATTTGTTTGATGTCACCCTTTTATTTGATTCTTGGTTTCGAACAGAAAGGGGGAGAAGAATATGTTTTTTATTGTTTTGTCTTTTACCCCTTTGTTGATGATTGACAAAAAAGGGAGAAGAATTTGAGTTTATATGCATATTTTGTTTGTATGCATGTTTTATGTTTTTATAAAGAAAAGAATTTGTATGCTTGTTTCATGTTTGATATCAAGAACATGTTTTATTATTGGTATCAAGAGCATTATATAATGTTTTGTATCAAGAGAATTTATTTTAAGAACATGTTTTATTGTTTTATGCATGTCTATGCAGTGTCATGTTTAATATTCGTTGCATATATTTAGTGTTTATTGTTATGCATGAGTTAAGGGGGAGCTTCTTTGAAGCTTAACTTTAATCCATGCATATATAACTCCATGAGTTTTGTCATCATCAAAAAGGGGGAGATTGTTGGCCCAGAGGCCTTCCACTCTAGTTTTGATGATGATTAACTCATGTAGTTATGTTTACTAATAATCTTGTGATGTTTAGTTTCAGATCATTAATCAAGATATTAGTTGGTGATTGCTTCAACAAAGGAGTTTTGAAGCCTTTCACATGGTGATTCCAGAGCCCGAGCATCAAGATCATATATAGCACTCGTTGGAGTCAAGCTCGGTGGATCACGGTTTGGATCGAGTCGACTTGAAGATGGAGATCGTCAAGAAGACTTAGGTATCCTAGTTTAGTTTTTGTTTTAGATCCATTTGTAAAGACTAGATAGTGTGATATGCTCAAGTTCACAACACGCACACGTTTTATGTTTTGGATATTGGTTTTCGGTTTTTGGTTTAACCGATCTTAGTTTTTATTAATAGATAGTATCAAAACAAGTTTACATGGTTTAAATGTATATTAGATATATTCTATATACATGTATGCTTCATATCTTAAATAAACTTAGAATGATATGCCTATTCATGTGTTTTGGTGTTTTGGTATTTTTAACAAAACATATTTTTGGAAATATAGTCAAAAACTATGATATGTATATGTTTCATGTATATTGGATTTCTATCCATATGCATCATGCTTCAAAGTGTTTAAATATCATGTTTTTGTATTTGAATGAGTTTTAGGAAAAATCAGATTTCCTATTGAAAAATCCAAGTTTGGTAAAATACAGGTTTTGGTTTTGATAAAATTTATAAGACACAAAAATGGTTCAAAATGTTTGATATTTGTGTTGAAATTTTTCACACAAGTTTATATTTCAATGTATAATGATAAAACTATTTTTGTGGATTTTTAGAAGATTTATGGGAATTTTTAGAATATTTTTTAACTCAATTTTCTGACCCAGAACCCAGCCTGCCAGGCTCTGGCGGTCGACCGGCCGGTCGACCGGACCCAGAGTCGGTCGACCGGGACGGTCGACCGACGTGCACAGGCTTGTGCACGTTGGCCAGGTTCTTGGGCCGGTCGACCGGGCGGTCGACCGGCCAGAGAGCTTTGCTCTCTGTTTTTTGACGGTCGACCGGCCGGTCGACCGCTGGCTTCAACAGTAAAAAATATGACCGTTGGCCAGCAGCCAAAGGCTGAAAATTCAGCCACGGCTAGTTTTTTGGAGAGGGTTATTTAAGCCCCTCTTGTTTGAGTTTTTGGTTAAGATTTTTAAGAAGAAAAATTCCTACTTTCTAAAGTGTTTTTACAAGATTTCAAAAGTGTTTTAGAGCTTCAAAAGATCTATCTTTATATTGTTTTAGGGTTTTGGAAAAATCAAAGAAAATAAAAATTTGGGAGATTTGTGTTGTTCTTCATTTCTATCATCTTCAAAGTGTTTTTCCTAAGTATTTTTCTTTGAGTTTTTGTTTTTCAAACTCTTGGTTTTCCACACTTGAGCTATATCTCCTATCCTATTCTATTAGGATCATTATTTGTGGGAAAATTGGTTTGTGGTTGAGATAGACCACTTTGTTATACCCTCCTTCATTTGTTGTATCCCTCTTTGGTAGAGGTGAATTTGGGTTGTTGGTTGCTCCCTCTTTGGTAGAGGTTGAGGTTGTGGTTTATCCCTCTTGGTGAGGTGGAGTTGGTTGGTATTTGTATCCCTCTTCGGTAGAGGTGGATTGGGCTTGTATCCCTCTTCGGTAGAGGTGGATTTGGTTGTATTGGTGGAGTTCGGTACTCTGATTTTCGGTAGACCATTTGTATTGCCTCAGTGGAGGTTGTATTGGTTGAGAGAGGAGTTTGGTACTCCTAGTGGATTGGAAATCCTTCTCGGTGAAGGCGGGGACGTAGAGCTCGGTGCTCGAACCTCGAAACACATCTTGTTGTTTGCGTTTGATCAATTGACTCTCACCCTCTCTCTCTTTATTTGTGCATTGCATCATTCATATTGCCTTATCATTTATATGCTTGTGTTGAGCCTTGCATTGATTCATATTGTTATATCTATATGCTTGGTTGTGTTTACTTGTGTGCCTCACTTGTGCTTAACCACGAGAGCTTCATATAGCGCCTCAACTCTTATTCAGAGGAATCAAGAGGAGTTAGTCCAGAGCCCTTCACGGGGAATTCGGCTACACTCGTTGGTTGCACTAAGTGTTGTTGCAAATTAGCTTTAATTTCCACATTTAGTTTTTAGATTAGCCTTATCACCTATTCACCCCCCTCTAGGTGATTTCAGGTAGCTTTGATTTCCCATGATGAAGGGAGAGCGCGAATCACTTTACGCACCTTTTGGTCGTTACTTATTTCATCACCTAGAGAAGAAAGAGCATTTGTAATTTTAGTAAACTTAGTAATCATATCATCAATAGATTCATTTTCTAGCATTTTAAAGCTTTTATATTAGGAATGCAAGAGATCTATCTTAGCTCTCTTGACTTGTGATGTTCCCTCGTGAGTGACCAATAAGTGTTGCCAAATCTCATAGGTGGATTTTCAATGGATAACCCGTGTTAAGTCATCCTTATTCAAAGCTAAAAGTAGGGCATTTTGAGCCTTTGAATTAGCATCAAATTCCATGAAGGTAAGTTCGGACCAAGTGTCCTCACTTTCGGGTCTACTAAAAGGCTTGGTCAAAGACTTAGCAACTAGACTACCTAGAGATTATAGAAAAATGTTCATCCTAACTTTCCATATGGGAAAGTTGAGTCCATCAAATTTGGGAGGGGTCTTAATGTTATCGGTCATCTTTACTAGTGAATGAATGAAGATATGAAAATAGTGATTAGCAAATTTTAGGATCTCTCTAAGGATGAGAAGCCAAAAACTAGAGTCCTTACTCTGATACCAATTGAAATCACCTAGGGGGGGTGAATAGGTGATAATGTTAATCAATGTACAAATTTAAAATGATATGATGCAACGATCACTCGAAACAAGATTAGAAGCCGAATACCCCATGAAGGGCTCTGAACTCCTTCCTCGTGATTCCTCTAAATAAGAGTTTGAGGTGCGCAATGCAATCTTGTTGTGAGAGAATTGATCGACAATATAATAATGAATGGAAAGCAAGTAAATAACACAAATAAACTAATCGCAAACACTGACATTTGTTTCGAGGTTCGAGCACCCAGCTCTACGTCCCCGCCTTCACCCAGAAGGATTTCAGATCCCTAGAACTTTCACAAAGGATTACAACCACAAGGGAGTACCCAACTCCTGAATCACACTCCTCTAGTCCAGAGGTAGTGGAGCCACAAATATAATGATATCTTGGTGATCAAAAGACCACAAACTCTCTTTTGAAAAACTTTTCCTAACAAAAACCCTAAAAAATAATGTATAGGATTGAAGCTCAAGTTTTGTAAGTTAAAAATAAAGCAAAGTTAAAGAGAGTTTTGAATCAAAAACTTTAGAGAAAAGTAAGAATTTTGAGCACAAAAACTGAGAGCAAAACTTCTTTTAAAGAGACTCAAACTTTGATTTCTTTTTCAAAATTGTTGTGTTTTTTTTCCCAACCCTAATCACCCCTATTATAGGATAAAGGTAGGGATTAAAAGGTAAACCATAATTTTGATTAATCAGGAAAGATTAGACCCAAAACCAGCCTTAAAACTCATTTGGAGAAGAAAAACACGTTTTAAAATGTGTTTAAAAAACTAGCCGTTTAGGCTGATAAAACACTCTCGGTCGACCGGCCGGTCGACCGGTTTTCAAAATTATTTGACCGTTGCCAGCCCACGGTCGACCGCCCGGTCGACCGTCCCAAACAAAGACTAAGCTGCTTTCAGTCGGCCGAAGCTCGGTCGACCGATATGGGGTCCGGTCGACCGCCCGGTCGACCGGTAACGTGCACACATGCACACACCCAACGGTCAGAAGTGCGGTCGACCGCTCGGTCGACCGTTCTGACGTGAAACAGTGCCAGTCGACCGTCCGGTCGACCACGACAGGTAAAAACAGATTATTTTGAGAAAATATTTTTGAAGATATGATAATTTTCAAAAATAATTTTGTCAAGACTTAGTACACTGCATAAAATAGAGTTTGCAAATACTGAAATAGGTTTATAGAAATATTTTATATAAAAGAGAAATATCTTTTGAAAATCATGTGCAAAATCTTGTGTGTGGGGAATATTGAGCTTCAACACTATATACTATCCTTTAACACACTAAAGTATAAAAAAAATTAGAGAAATCTCTGAGCCGCGTTACGCCAAGCTAGAGCCTCCTCTCCTATGAAAACGTCCTCTTGCGCCATGACCTTATCAACATGCTTAAAAGCCATCAAGACTTGTACAAACCTGAAACTCATTCTAAAACAACTTATTAGTACCAAATAGCTTCTATGTGTTTTGTTATCATCAAAACATAAACAAATAGAGAGTGTAACATTTTGGGCCAACAATTAGCCCCCCTTTTATTATTGTATCTCTTTTTTTTTGTAGCACTCCATTTATTAAATAAGAGAGTATTTGTATCACTTTTATCATTTTGACAACAATAATAAAAGTTATCAAATTTCTTCTCATCTTTATCCCTCCTTTGTATTTGAGAATCAGGTCTCATCTTTATCTCACAATTGTGTTTGAGAATCAAATGGACTCTTTATTGCGTAGGAGAACGCAGCTCTCATAGACATGGCTTTTGACCAATATGGAGACCAAGTCCTTAGCCATTTGCTGGGACGTGACTATGAGTTATAGAAGAGAAACTCAGACAATACTAAATTATTTATGAGATGAGGCCCTGAATTGTAGGGAAGACGCGACTTTGAGTTGTTGAGAGGCGACTCTGAATTGTTAAGAGAACGCCGCTCTGGATTGTTTGAGAGACGCGACTCTAATTCACTTAGAGGTCGCGACTCAGCATTGTTAAGAGGATGCGACTCTGCATTGTTAAGAGGACGCGGCTCTGATTCACTTGGAGGATGTGGCTCTGAATTGTTAGAGACGCGACTCTGATTTACTTGGAGGACGTGGCTTTAAATTATTGAAGGGACGCGCCCTGAATTGATAGGAGAACGCAGCCCTAGATTAAGGAGAGAGTGACCCTGAGCTCTTCAACTTGCTAGAGGCGACGCAGCCCTTGGTTCGTGGAAGGACGCGGATTTTAAGACGTGACCTTGAATTGTTAAAGACGCGGTCCTCATTATATTGAGGAAACACAGCCTTTGGTTTGTGAAGAAATGCGGACTTCAAAACGCGACCCTTGAAGTGTCGCATGTAGTTTATAGAGACGCGAAGATCTCGCTGGATCTTTCAAGTCAAAACTAGCGTTGACGGCTGGGGATGCATGTCGTTGGGACTTCCCAGAACAAAAATCCACGTGTCTCACTCAAACTGGATGATATTCGCGTCGTAAATTAAGGCTATTAATTGGTCTTTAAAGAACGGTTTGATTTTCATGTCGTTAATCAATGGCCATTTAGGGAGACTATAAATAGGCCATGAGCCTCTTAACAGTCATTCGTCTTGACTATTTTTCCCTTCATGTGCAGGTGCTCTGAAGGACCTTTAGGATTTTTGGACTGTCCTCTTCTTCAAGCCCACATCCTGAAGAACTTACAAAGTTCTTTGAACGAACCCAAAGGTATAATGCTTTCTTGTAATTTTCTTCAAAGATTATCACTGTTAAGTGATTTCAAAATAAAAAAGCATCCCCTCAGGTGCTTTCATGGCCGTGTCTTGATGGATGATGTCCTTCCTCTAAAGAACTCTTCTTCAGGTAGCAAGCAGCCTTCGCCATAATAAGACTTTGTTCCCTTGTGGCTTTGAGATCCAAGCGTCCATGCTCTGTTTTTTGATCTCTTCTTGAAACTTTTGAAACTTCTTTCTTGAAGTTTAGACAGTTAACTTGAGAACCCTTCGTCCATGCTCTACAAATACGATCTTCGTGTTATCTTGATGAAACGCGAGTTTGTAGATTTTTGAGTCCCAAGTTCTTCAGATGCGAGCATGGTGAACTCAGTGTTTTGAGGCTTGAAACACGGGTTTTGTATATGAGACTCGCGTTTGGAGTGCATGTCTTAGAAAACTTTAAGCCTTGTGTCTACTTTTTTGAAGTCTCTAGACGCGAATATGGCGAACTCCGCGTCTTAAAAGCCTTATACGTTTTTTTAAAATCTTAGACGCGAGTGTGGTGAACTCTACGTCTCGAAGTCTTAGACGCGGATTTATAATGTCTGCGTCTGGAGTTCATAATTTAGAAAATTTTAAGGCCTGCGTTTGTGCCTTTAATATATGCCCCACATTTCAATCATTAGACGCAAGTCTAATATCAGGCTTGCATTCAGATCCATATTTTCTATTTTTTGCAGAGCGAGGTAAACTCTGCGTCCGTGAGATTTACGTCTGGAGTTCATGACTTTAGATCTGCATCTGTGTTTCTGAATTCATGTTTTCTGTCTTTGCAGAAATTTAACCCTCGGGTTTTTTCCTTCTTGCAGGTTGTGGACATATCATTGGTGCTGGTACCAGTATCTTTGCCGTGTTCATTGAGGTAGACATGAAACGACTAATTCGTTTGATTAGCGACCACTTGAGGAGTCAGAATTTCTATCTAAAGGCGAGGAAGATCCGCATGGTTCTCAATACATATCAAGACATTATTGAACATGATGCACTAGTAAGGTCTCGGATCCTCCTTGATCACAATGAGCATGGAACATTTGAGGGTCACGAAAAGAGGACGTCACCAGTAAAGTCTCAGATTCTCCTTTCACCAATCTTGTTCAAAAAAGTGACAGCGACAAAAAACCATGCTCATTGGATGACTTTCTGGTGGCGAAGATTCACATTAAGTGAAGGATTACGGCTTTGTAAAGATCTTCGCACCAGTTGGTCGGGTAGGATCAAAATGCTCCCCTGCATTTCGACCTCGAGAAACACCATTGCTCTTCAAGAAGAGAGGAAGTGATTGATGTTCCTGGTCATAATCAAGAAGACGAACTTTGTGTATTTTCAATATTTCAAGGAGTGAGTGCAACCTTTCACTAAGCAAGAGGGACTTCTTTGTACTCCTTTATTGTAACACTCAATTTTATTGGATAAGAGAGCGTTTTGTATCACTTTCATATTTTTAAATATTAATAAAAGTGACACTTTTTTCTGCCTTCTTATTTGTCTTGACTTCCTTTTTGCATTGAAAATCAGACAAGCGAAAGAGATTATCTTTGATTTGTTAGAAGTGTGATATTCTAACTTAGCAAGTCAAAGTTAGAAAATTTCATTTAAGAAATTTTAAAAAGGTTACTGTTAGATGTGTGATATTAAACTTAACAGGAGTAAAACAGGTTTTATGGACTTGCCATCCTATGGATGAGAATGATAAGGGAGGTTTTCACTCCGCAAGGGATTATGATTGAGTCTATCATTAGAGACTCAGTTGGGGATTAGTGAGAACATTGTTAAAGGTGTGATATCAACCTAATAGTGATTTTAAGTGGACCTGCTACTCTGTTGACGAGAATAACAAGTAAGATTAGATCCATTGGGGATCTAATATTTCTTTACCGTCAGAGGTGTGATATTAGCTTAACGGATTGGATTGAATCTTGTCAGAAGTATGATATTAACTTGACAACGACTTGAGCTAGAGGTGTACTGTTAACTTAACTCCACAAGAATTTCAGCTTTATTTGAAAAAAACTGAAGATACCTCTATCATAAGTGTAGTGTTAAACTTGACAGTGGAGGTAATGCTAGAGGTGTAATTTTGAACTTAGCACTAATAATCTCGACTTCGGTACGAAAGTTCGAGGGAAAGTCATTGTCATAGGTGTATTGTTGAACTTAACATTGAACTGGATGCTAGAGGTGTTATGTTAAACTTAGCATCTCTCGTTACAGCTTCAATATGAAGGCCTGAGGAAAGTGACTGTCAGAGGTTTAATATTGAACTTGGCAGCAACTTGATCACTGTTAGAGATGTGATATTAAACTTAAAAGTAATTTGTCAGAGGTGTAGTGTTAATATGACAACAAGAGTTGATTTATGATATGAGTAATTTTGAAGACTTTCCATTCTATTGAGGAGAATTGAAAAGTGAATTTTGAAATGTCAGAGGTGTAGTGTTAACTTGACAATTTTAAAGACTTGTGACTCAATGTAAGGGAGCGACAAGTGAAAGTTCGTACTCGCTGGGAGTATTGAAACTTTTCACTGTTAGAGGTATAGTGTTAACATAGCAGTGATTGAGCTTGTAGACCTACTGAAATACACCTAGAGGGGGGGTGGATAGGTGTACTAGTTAATCTAATGACAAATGATGCGGAATTAAAGACTCAATTGTACCACATTATGTGTAACCAAAAAGTGTAGCCGAATTTCCCGTAAAGGGCTCTGGACTATCTCCTTGAGATTCCTCTAGATTAAGAGTTGAGGTGGTATATGAAGCTCTCTTGGTTCAACATAAGCATGGGCAACATACAAACTATATCTAGCATATGAATATGTGCAATATAAAGCAATGCAAAATATAAGAGAGATAAAGTTAAGAAATAGTGGATCAAATGCAAACCACAAGATATATTTCGAGGTTCGAGCCACTGCTCTATGTCCCAGGCTTCACACAGAAGGATTTTCACTATGTCCACACATGACCTTCCACAAAGGGAACTTCACCAAGGAATTATAACTTTATACTTGGAATACACTATTCCTCTCTCAAACACAATCACCTCTACACAAGAGGGATAGGCACAAAGCCAAACACAATCACCTTGACACAAGAGGGTCAAAGCACAAAGCCAAACCTCAACCACAATCACCTCTACACAAGAGGGATAGGAACAAACCCAAAGTTCAACCACAATCACCTATACACAAGAGGGATAGGCACAAAGCCAAACCAAAGAAGAGATTACAAACTTGGTGATCACAAATACCACAAACAACTCTTGGTGATCACAATAGACCACAAACAATTTTTCTCACAAAACAAGATCCTATAGATGGGATTAGATATGATAGCTCAAGTGTGAGAAAATAAAGTGTTTGGAAAGAAAAATGATACAGAAAAATACTTGGGGAAAACACTAGATAGATATGAAAGTAAAGATCAAAACTAATTTTCCAAAGACTCTCTTTTCTTTAATTTTTCCAACACTTTAAAAATAAATAAACAATAAATTTTTTGGCTCAAAAATTCTTTTAAAACTTGCTACTAAACACTTGAAAAGATAAGAAGAAAGGCTCGTAGAAATCTTGTTGAAAATAACCCAAGAGAAGCCCTATTTATAGCCTCTCAAAAATATCGCCATTGGCAGCCAAAAAAGGTCAAAATTGACATTCCGGTCGACCGGCTCGTCGACCGTCTAACGATCATATTTCTAACCGTTGGTGCTCCGGTCGACCGCCCAGTCGATCGGGCCAAGCCTGTCAGTCGACCGCCTGGTCGACTGGCACGACCCGAGAGTTGGGTAGTTATAGTCGGGCGACTGCCTATTCGATCGGCCTTATATGCTTGGCTTGTGCACGTTCTTGTGCACATCGGTCGACCGACCGGTCTGTCCACCTCTGGTCCGATTGACAGTCCGGTCGACCGCTAGCAGGCTCTGGCTGAGAATAAGGGTTATGAAACTTAGTCATTTTAACTTCTATAAAATCCCATAAATTCTCATAAATTCCACAAAAATTAGTTCTTGTTAAATATTTGAAGAACAATATGTGTAACCAAAAATCAACACATACTACAAACTATTTGAACTATTTTGTGATATAGAGATTAGGCTTAAACACAAAATCGGTATTTTTCAAAAACTAAACTTTGAAATGAAAATCTGATTTTTCCCAAACTTTTATAATTACAAAAATAAGATATTTAAACTCTTTTTAATCATATTGTGTATGGATAGAATCCAATAAACATGTAAATGATATATCTATGTTTTTGACATAAAATCCAAAGGGTTTTGTTAATTATAAAACTCTAAACACATAAATAGGATCATCAAAATATGTTTTTCTAAATATATGAAGCATATATGTATATGGATCAAATCTAATATACATTAAACCATGTAAACTTGTTTTGATTCTATCTATTCATGAAAATCATATATATGTGAATTAGAATTCCAAAATCGGTTAAATAAAAAACCAAACGTATTGATCCTCTGTGTGTGTGTGTGAACTTGAGCATATCAACACTAGTCTATCTTACACAAGATCTAAACACAACTAAACTAAACACAAACTGAAGTCTTCTTATAGAACTCCTTCTCCAAGCCGACTCGATCCAAACACGATCCAAAGAGCTTGACTCCACTTGAGTACTTGATGCGATCTTAATGCGTGAGCTCTTAAATCAACACGTGCTAGCTTTAAAACTTAACTTTGAATCTTTTATTGAAGCTAAACCCGACTAAAATCTTGATTAAATATTTGAAACTAAATAAGCACAAGCTCATTAGAACTATAACTATATGAGTTAATTATCATCAAAACTAGAGTAATGGGCCTTTGGGTCAACAATCTCCCCTTTTTTGATGATAACAAAACTCATAGAGTTATATATGCATGGATTAAACTTAAGCTTCATAGAAGCTCCCTCTTAACTCATGCATAGCAATAAACAAATAAAATTTAATGAAATGCATAAAGTAAACACAAACATATATGTATAAATAATAATGTTAAGCATGCATATATAAACTTTCTAAATTCTTCTCCCTCTTTTTGTCAATTCATTAACAAAGGGGTGAGGATAACCAAACAATAAAGATGTATATGCGATATACATTCATGAAGAGAAGAGGCGTAAAGTTAGCTCCCCTTGCATATATGCATTACATAGAGAAGGGATGACTAGACCCTTACTGTCACGCCCCACTTCCCAAAATACGTGGAAACAGAGTCGCGACGAGAGTCGGCGACGTATATACGCGAGGAAAATACCCTACGTATACACGCTAAGCCTAAACTAACCTGAACAAGCTATAAATATATACCATAATAATCAATGGTCACTGCAATAATACTATAAAGGCTACACATGATCCGAAATGAAATAAGGAATGGAATAGAAGCCAAGCGTGATATACATGAATCAAAAAAATAGCAAGAATAAAGAAAGGAAAGAATACCAGAATCAAAAGAAAGAGAGTCCAGTTCCTCGCAAGGCGTACAGTCACATCGAACACCTGCACAATAGAAACAAAACGTCCAATATCTAGACGTGCAAATCCAGGGTCGTCAGAAAGCGACCTGGTGAGTGTGTGTGTAAAGAGGAGAACTCGTGCATATCACAATGTGCATAAAATAATAACAGATAAATGCAAACACTAAATAACATGATAAATACACAACTGAATAACAATGATATGACTAAGTGTGCAGACAAAAGACAAGTAAAATAACGGTAGACAACAACAGATGTCATGATAACGGGAAACGACTAATGTCTAGATGTGTAACCTAGCATGTCACTAGTCAGGTATACAATCTGGTTATAGTGATAGTCATATGTCTATCATAGTATACATATGCACAGTCAGGTGATATAATCAGTCACAATATACTATAAACAATTTATTAACATTTATTATGTCAGCGAACACCAATTGACACATGTAATAGATGCATCCCATACTACACCGACTACACGTGTCAATCAGGGTCCTAAGTTATTGAAATTAATAGAAGAGACATTGTCCATGTTTTAGGTGGGTCCCGTACATACCCGGGACCACGGCCCAGATGCCTGGCGCTGAACTAGGCCCTACCGCCAGGTAGTCAGTAACAGTAACAGTACTCACAGTATCACTGTGGAACAGTAAACTCACAGTAACACTGTGGAATAGTAAACAGATGGGATGTCAGTCATCCCCCGGAACCCTGCAGTGGAACCGTAAGTCGGCTGCGCAACCTGTATCCTAGGTCTACCCAAAATACAGACGCTGTCTCCTCCATCAATTTTTCCAATCCCGGTGTAAGTTATTCAATTACTTTATTATCTATTCAATTCAGTTAAATCAGTCAATGTCCATATTATCTAGAGTATTGGGACGATGCAGTGACAGTAACGATAACAGTACAGTAACAGTCAGTCATCGTATACACGGTGAACAATATTAGTAACAGTGAACAGTAACAGTAACCGTGTATACGATGAACAGTAGAACTGTACAGGGTGTTACGGTCAAACAATTTTGTCCCAGTAACTTTCAATAATATGAATACATTAGTTATCAGGTAGATGTTATGTATAATCAATCAAGTTTTTAAGGGGTATCATGATGTCCAGGATCAAGAATAATATACAAGATTTATTCAAGGGAGATAAATACATCCACAAGACAGTATATATACGTATGTGGACGTGAACAATAATTAACGGCTGTAAATCATCATGAATAATTATTTACGTGCATGAAAGTAACTAAACATAAAATAACATCTGTTGGAATAACTTAAAAGCAATTCACGTGAAATAATACCGAAATATTTAATAAGAAAATAAAGAACACTCACCTGAGATCGTCACGGGTCCGAATATAGAAGTGGCAAATCAACTCGTTAATCTACATTCAATTTAAATAATAATTATAAGAAATATTTTAATTTTGAGCCATTCTAAGTGATATGACTATAAAAATAATTTTACAGAGTCACATTTCTGTTTCTGATTTTATAGGAATTTTTCTGAAATTTTTTTGATTTTTCTGGGGTTTAAATGATTAAAAACATGGAATTCCTTAACGGGTTTGAATGTTGAAGTAGCGGGTTTCTACTTAGAATACAGTGGTTCAGTCTCATGTGTGCTGCAATTTACTCCAAACTTTTTCAGTAGATGGTAGGAGTTATCTAGATAATTATGCCTATTTTTATTTATTTTTTTTCAAATTTTTATCTAGCTAAAAAAAATTGTTTTTCAAAACTTATAGGGTCTGTTGTTGTAATTGGGTCAGATTAAATGAATTGGGCTTCATTTATTCTCTGTTTTTCTTTTGTTTTCTGGCCTGGCCCATTGGCCAAGCCCAATTTCCTTTTCATTCTCTTTTTCCTTTTCTTTATTTCTTTTTTTCTTTTCTGGGCCTTGGCCTGGCCCATGGAGCCAGGCCCAGGGCTTGCTCTCGGGCCTGGCCGAGAGCAGGCCAAGGAATTTTTTTTTCCTACAAGAATTTGGCCCAGTGGCTGCCCAGGCCACTGGGCCTGGGCAACCGGGTGCGGGCCTGCACCCGGGTTCGGTGCAGACCCGGCTGCACAGACCCGGCTGGGTCTGTGCAGCGCCCTGCTCTCGGCCTTTGGCCGAGAGCAGTGGCCCTCAAATTTCTTTTTTTTTTCTCATTTAATCCTAAATACATGCCAATATACATATATACATACATTGATAAATTTCAATCTCTCTAACTTTTTTTTTTCCATAAATAATACCTTGATACATTACCCTAAATTTCTTTGTGAAGGAAAATTTAGTTATTTAGTGATTTATTTAAGATGCAACTATTTAATCCAATTCCTTTTTTTTTCAGAATTTCCTTAAAATTTTCTATAATCTAATTGGGTAATAAATCATTACTTGTTTAGGTTTTTAATTAAACAAGGTGTTACATTAATGATTCCTAGAAAATAAATCTACGCATGGCAATTTAAATTTTATGGATATATTTTTTTTTATACAATTTATTTTATTTGCATAAATATATATTAGATAAGATTAAAGTTCATTACAAGGAGAAATTCAAGCATGACATATCATAAATTATAATTCATTTAATTATTTAAATCTTAGGGGAAATTTACATTTTATAAGAGGATTCTTAGACATGATAGATTATTAGATCTAGTTTAACAACTTAATCTAGATAGGAACTAATCATAATGCTTTAAAATAAGAATCTAACTTCATAAAATTGTTTAAAACCTACTTGGATAGATTTCTCCTTCGTCTGCTCCTCGATCTCCAACTGCTCCCCAACCTCCAAGAGGTTCTTCCGTCACGATCAGTTCCAGAATGGTGAAGGAATGAGGACGAATGATGGATTAAGGCTTTTTTCTAAAACTATCGCTCTTTTTTTTTGTTTCTGTCGTAAAGAAACAGAATAAAAGTTACGGTAATATATTAGGATAGAATCTTTTAGGTTAGGATTTTTAGGGATCAGTTGGTTAGGATAAAATCTAGGTTGTTAAAATAAGAGATCCCGAAATATCTCTTGAGATCTTTCAGTTAGAAATTTGAATTTTTAATTTTGACTTTGGGTTATATAAAATAATTTAGCTCTCCTTTTTAACCACACGTCAATGTGGCATCATGGTTTAGGCATTAGGATTTGGCACAAGGAAACAGAGTTCAAAACTTGGTATTAATAATTTAAACACATAATTAGATTTTTATTATTTTTTACTATATATATATTTTTTGTTTAAATTTTATTTATTTATTTTATCATTTTATTTTGAGTATGAGTTAAATGGTTTATGGTTTATTGGATAATAGGATTATGGGTTGGATTGATGATCTATTAGAAATAATACCAATAATAACATAACAATAATAATAATGCTAATAATAATGTATAAAATATAATACATACATATACCTGTATAAATACAAATAAAAAAAACAAATACACTTAATATGTATGTACCTGTATTTATATACATGTATAAAATAAATTAATCAATAATAATAAGTAATCTAAATGAAATTAAATACAGTATTATTAGTTAGGGGATATTACACTTACCCACATAAAATATAATAAACAATGTATAAACGGAGATGTATAGCTCCCCTACACACGTGTACCACATAAGGAGGAGAGGTCAAGCTCCTCAATGTGAGATGCACTCAATATGAATTTATATATAGAGAAGATGTTAAGCTTTCCTTGCATATGAAAAAATATATATCAACAAATTTTGAAATCACTTTTTAAACAAAATTTTAAAATTTCTTGAAGTGAACGAAATGAATTATGATACCAATAAAATCAAATTGTAGTTGACAAAATAAAAGTTGGTACCATTTGCAGATAAAATTTTTTTTGAGATGCCAATAGTAGATTTTGATATCAATTGAAGGTGAAACATGAAGTACATTTTGATACAAAATAAATATCAATTGGAATCAATGATAAGCTTGTATTGATACCAATTAATATTTAGAATAAAATTAAGCTTAGCATAAACATAATTTGTACTTTTAAAAATGTAAAGATATTATAAAACAA
This sequence comes from Agave tequilana, assembly GCA_038442645.1. Classification (NCBI taxonomy): domain Eukaryota; kingdom Viridiplantae; phylum Streptophyta; class Magnoliopsida; order Asparagales; family Asparagaceae; genus Agave; species Agave tequilana. The sequence goes on from JAVJIF010034445.1 coordinate 55,619, forward strand.
ACACAATCAAATCATATATATGTATGTATGAAAATGGAAATACCAATTGAAGTATGAAGCATACATATATAAGAAAACAATTACGAGTATACAAAAATAAAATTCCTTGAAGATCATGTGTATAACTCATACCTACTACCTTATTTATGCACAAGTTTAAAAGATATTCAATAAAGGTATACAAGGCATGGTCGCCCAACCATCTGCCCTTGGTTGGTAGGGTTTTTCAAAAATAAGAGTTTGAATTTAACATGTTTGAAAACTCTACCAATTTAAGAATCAAGAAACTAGTTTAAATAATATTTGAAAAACTAGTTAAAGATCCTTCAAGATATAAAACCAAATCATATATCCCATGAAGTATTGCTAAGTACACAAAAATTGACACTCAAGATTTATAAGGCTCAAAACTATGCTCATAAAACAAAGTCATGAGTAAAAAAAATAATGTGAGTGCACAAGAATTATGTGAATAGCATATTCATTAAATAATCAATAAGGTTCAAAACAAACATGAAATTCTTTTATCAAAAATATGAAAGTCATCAAAATAAATTTTTTATCAAAACTAAACAAGCATTAAGGTATATGTATGTTTTGTTGAAATGAAAGGTATACATACATATCCAAACATAAATGAGTCCATAATAGAATTTTGCATGAAGGCAATTGACACAAGGATGTACATATATATCTATTAATTTTAGACAAAAGTAACATATACATGAAGCTAAATATATATAAAAGTAAGAAAAACAAGTGTAGATGAAAGAATCATCAAAACTAGCTTATACATATATATGTAATGAGTACAAATGAGCAATGAAGTACAAACATATAATAACCAAGTGTAGCTCACTACTTGTACAAGTTTAAACACAAGTTTTAACGAAAACTTCATCTAAACAAGTAATCAAAAATATGAAGTACAAAATCATAAACAAACATGATCAGGATAAATACACATACTTTAGAGCTTAGGTTTACACAATAGCTAAACTATAGTGAGAACACAAAATAATAGTCCATATAAAAATGGATGTATCTCAAATATTACATATGTATATCACAAGTCTAATAAACATTGCATTTAAATATAATGAATATGAAAAACCAAGACATACTAAAAATCATCAATGAGAAAGCAAGTAAACAAAAAAATAAGGAGTTAGAGATAGTTATCTAAACCATTAGAGTTAATCTCTAGGTCTTCAAACCATAGTGATCCTCCCACCAAACATCCTTAAAGATGATGCATCCAATGTAGTGTCCATCAAGCTCAAACTTATCCACCATCAAGGCACCATTTCCCTCACGTCATGTGAGAGCCCACACTTACATTAAATACAATAAATGTAGATTTTGGTACCGATACCTTTTTGGGTCCATAGGGGTTAGCACCTTTCCTAATCCAAACAAATTTATTTACAAAATTTGAAACTTTTAATCTATCATAACAAAATCTTGTAAGGTGGCTCGTACGTCCACAATGTGTACAAGTGTACACATGAACATACATAGAATCATGTGTGAGCATGATCAGCATGTTTTGCCGTACTTTGTGTGCATACATATGAGGAGCATGTTTCTTATGAAACATGGATTTTAATTGTGTGTGGTTCATGGCACATTGGCTCAAAGTAGAGCCTAAATAATTTACACTCTTTTCAATATATATATATTATTTTCAACATTAGAAGAAGATGCGGAGCATGCAATAGAAGCACAAGATGATGAAACTATAATAGCATGGCAAACATGGGAATCTAAATGATTTTTCAAAAAAACTTTCTAAAGAAATGTATTTTATTCTTTAGAAATTAAAACAATTTTGTTCTTTAAAGAATCATTTTCATTTAGTACAAAATCAAGCTTTGAAGATAAAATCTCATTTTTCTTCAAAACATCATCATAATCATTTTTATTCTTTAAAATTTCGTTTCATTTAAGGCAAGGACAAATTGGGATTTCAATGAATCCCTTTCACTTGAAATCTCAACTCTCTCTTGCAAAACCATATTAAGTTTTGGAAATAAATTCTTATTTTCTTCTTTTAATTTAAAACTTTTATTTTCAAAAGTTTGTGTTTTTTTAGCAAGTTTTCACAAACCATAGATAGTTCTTCATTTAATGCATGTGCATCCATGTTATCATCACAAGAAGAACTAGCACTATCATCTAAATGAGTATCCGAATGTACCTCAAGGGAGTCAATCCTTTGACCATATAGCAAGTTTCATCGGACTAATCCAGCAAGGGTTCTTTCTCCACATAGATTGTCGTCTGTAGCTTGGGAAAGATCAATGTGTTCCACATTGTAAAAGCGGAATCACAATGAGAAATCATACATAAATATTCTTTACTAAGTGTATACTTTAGTGCATTTAAGGCTTGTGCATTAGCCTCAATGTACTTGTCATTACCAAAATAAGTTTTCTTGGTAGTGGCAAGAAAGACATGCAAACCTAGAGTTTTTAAATAAGCACTCATCCTAAACTTTCACATATCAATGTTAGAAACATTAGACATAGGAGGGATAAGGTGATCCATGAGTCTATAGACTATATGCGTGCAAACACAATACTAGATTAGCAATCCAAGATCTCACTCCTCGGTGGTTAAACCGAATATCAGGAGCGCAGGCTCTGATACCAATTGAAATATACCTAGAGGGGGTGAATAGGTGTACTAACTAATCTAATGACAAATGTTGTGAAATTAAAAACTCAATTGCAACACACTATGTATAACCAAAGAGTGCAGCCGAGTTCCCCGTGTAGGGCTCTGGACTATCTCTTGGAGATTCTTCTAGATTAAGAGTTGATGTGCTATATGAAGCTTTTTTGGTTCAATACAAGTATGGGCAACACACAAATTATATCTAGCATATGAATATGTGCAATATAGAGCAATGCAAGATATAAGAGAGATAGAGTTAAGATATAATGGATCAAATGCAAATAACAAGATATGTTTCAAGGTTCGAGCCACTGTTCTACGTCCCCGCCTTCACACAGAAGGATTTTCACTATGTCCACATAGGACCTTTCACAAATGGACCTTCACTAAGGAATTACAACTCTACACTTGGAGTACACTACTCCTCTCTCAAACACAATCACCTCTACACAAGAGAGATAGGCACAAAGCCAAAACACTATCACCTCTACACAAGTGGGACAAGGCATAAAGCCAAACCTCAACCACAATCACCTCCACACAAGAGGGATAGGCACAAACCCAAAGCTCAACCACAATCACCTCTACAAAGGAGGGATAGACACAAAGCCAAAGCAAAGAAGAGATTACAAACTTCATGATCACAATAAATCACAAACAACTCTTAGTGATCACAATAGACCACAAATAATTTTTCTCACAAAACAAGATCCTATAGATAGGATTAGATATGATTGCTCAAGTATAAGAAAATAAGGTGTTTGAAAAGAAAATAACAAAGAAAAATACTTGAAAAAAACACTAGATAGATATGAAAGTAAAGATCAGAACCAATTTCCCGAAGACTCTCTTTTCTTTGATTTTTCCAACACTTTAAAAATAAAAAAAAGATCAATCTTTTTGGCTCTAAAAGTCTTTTAAAACTTGCTGCTAAACACTTGAAAAGATGAAAAGAAAGGCTCTTAGAAATTTTGTTGAAAACAGCCCAAGACAAGAGAAGCTCTATTTATAGCCTCTCAAAAATATAGTCCTTGGCAGCTAGAAAAGGTCAAAATTGACCTTCGGGTCAACCAGCCGGTCGATCGTCCAACGGTCATATTTCTGACCGTTGGCGCTCTGGTCGACTGCTCGATCGACCGGGCTAAGCCTGTCGATCGACCGCCCGGTCGGCCGACACTACCCGAGAGTTGGGTAGTTACAACCGGTCGACCGCCGGTCGACCGGCCTTATAGGCTAACTTTGTGCACGTTCTTGTGCACATCGGTTGACCTACCGATCGACAGACCTCTAGTCCGGTCGACCATCCGGTCGACCGCCAGGAGGCACTGGCTTAGAATAAGGGTTATGAAACTTAGTCATTTTAACTTCTATAAAATCTCATAGATTCTCATAAATTTCACAAAAATCAGTTCTTATTAAATATTTGAAGAACCATATGTGTGACCAAAAAATTAACACATATTTCAAACTATTTGAACTATTTTTGTGATATAAAAATTAGGCTTAAACACAAAATCGGTATTTTCCAAAAACCAAACTTTGAAATGAAAATTCGATTTTTTCCAAACTTGTATAATTACAAAAATAAGATATTTAAACACTTTTTAATCATATTTTATATGGATAGAATCTAATATACATGTAAATGATATATCTATATTTTTGACATAAAATCCAAAATAGGTTTTGTTTATTATAAAACTCTAAACACATGAATAGGATCATCAAAATAAGTTTTTCTAAATATATGAAGCATATATGTATATAGATCAAATCTAATATACATTAAATCATGTAAACTTGTTTTGATTCTATCTATTCTTGAAAATCATATATATGTGAATTAGAAATTCAAAACTGGTTAAACCGAAAACCAAACGTATTGATCTTGTGTGTGTGTGAACTTGAGCATATCAACACTAGTCTATCTTACACAAGATCTAAGCACAACTAAACTAAACACAAACTGACGTTTTCTTGTAGAACTCCTTCTCCAAGCCGACTCGATCCAAAAATGACCCAAAGAGCTTGACTCCACTTGAGTACTTGATGCGATCTTGATGCACAAGCTCTTAAGTCAACAAGTGCTAATTTCAAAACTTGACTTTGAATCTTTTGTTGAAACTAAACACCGACTAAGTTCTTGATCAAATATCTGAAACTAAGTACAAGGTCATTAGTACTATAACTACATGAGTTAATCATCATCAAAACTAGAGTGATGGACCTTTGGGCGAACACCTACCACTCTATGGGAGGGAATTGGTAGGGGACTTTGGTGGAGAAATAGAATAAATTGTCAGAAGTGTAATATTAACTTGACGAACTCCACGAACCCTATTGGGGACTGAGGAAAATGATTTGTCAGAGGTTTACTATTAACGTGACAAGTCTATGCTCATTTCTGGAGAAATGGACACAAGTACTTTTTGTGGTACTACCATTCCGTGAGAGGAAATTGGTAAGGGATTTTGGAGGGGAAGACGGAACCAAGTCCTTTAAGTTTTTAGCAAACCCTCAGCTATCAACAGATTTGGTACGCCTTTACCGATTACCGTTTGAGTTGGGCTAGCTATGCTATTCCACTCAGCATGATGAGTTGTCGAGGACTTATGCTAGACTTAAAAGCCAGCATTTTCCCCTATCCTTAGCCTTCAGAGGTGTTAAATTTGCTAGATAAACTATAGAAGAGTAACAAGGCTAAAACTAAAGTTTCGCACTTTGTCTTTTCTTCAATGTTTACATCATGCATTATGATGTAACCAATATTTCGGTCGGCTCGACAATGATCAACCATAATGTGATCCATTGAAGAAAGAAGCTTTTTTTTGGCGTTTTTTCAAATATCTTGGATCTGGAAGTTTTTATCAGAAGTGTAATGTTAACCTGATTATGAGAAGAATCCTATTAAGGGTAGTACTTCTTTAAAAATCTGTCGTTGATCGGCATCATGAGAGTATCGCCGTCTGGAGTTATGAGGTGATATGCTCCATTTGAGTAGACTGACTCTACTATAAATGGTCCTTCCCATTTGGGCTGGAATTTCCCTTTTGTCTTATGTGTCATCACCATGGGTCTTCTGACAGTTAAGACAAGGTCATCTTTCTTGAAAGTCTGCCCCTTGACTTTCTTGTTGAAGGCTCTGAAACTTTGAGCTTGATAAAGCTTAATTTGTTGTTGTGCTTGCAGGCGTTTAATTTCCAAAGCTTCCAGCTCCTAGAGTTGCAGTCAATGCTTCTCCTCATCTCTCATCTCCATTGTCAAAGCTAGAGATGGGATCTGGATTTCTAGTGGGAGTACGGCTTCACACCCATATATCAAAGAGAACTGTGTAGCTTTTGTCGGAGTTCTCACTATTGTGTGATAAGCCCATAAGCATTCACCTAAGTTATCATTCCAGTCGCGTTGGCTTTTTGAGATGAATATCTTGAGAAGTTTCCCAATGGTTTTGTTGAAAGCTTCTGCAAGGCTGTTAGCAGTGGGGTAGTAGGCCATTGAAGATACACTCTGAATTCTGAACTTGTTGCAGAATCTCTGAAATGCTTAGTTGATGAACTGAGGCCCATTATCATGAACAATCCATTGTGGCACGCCAAAACGTTAGACCACGTGATGTTTAATGAACTTGATCACGTCGGATGTCTTTACCTCCCTCAATGGGATAACTTCAGCCTATTTGGAGAAGTAATCGGTTATGGCTAAGATAAACCAGTGTCCTTTTGATGAAGGTGGGCTGATAGGACCAATCACGTTCATTCGCCACATTTTGAATGGCCAGGAAGAAGTTGTAGGGCGAAGTTGTCCTGGTGCCTTGTGAATGAAGTCACCATAGATCTGACAGGCGTGGCATCACTTAGCATAAGTGATGGCATCAGGGATCATTTTTGGCCAATAATATTCAAATCTTTGGAGTCGATCTCCAAGTTTTGGACCAGGTTGGTGAGCTCCACACATAACGTCATGAGCCTCTTTGAGTATTTCCTATGCCTCTTTATGTGACAAGCAGCGAAGGAGGATTCCATCACACGATCGATAATATAGTATTCTTATGATCGCATTATAGTAGAATTTAGGGGCTTTTTTAATGGCAATTGCCTCTTTAGGGTGATTAGGCAAAATGCCGTACAATGCATAGTCGATATACGAGAATCGCCAATCCCTAAGCTCTGGACCTACCGAAGTCTCTAGAGTTTCTTTAATTTGAATGTTCCTTGCTGGAATCTGATTATATTCGAGGGCGAGTTTGGGACAGTACAAGTCATGGCTGTAGACGAGTACTTTCTCTGCCGCTCCAGCTGGAAGAGCCAAGGAGGCAGCGAGGGACGCCAGTGCATCTCCATGCGCATTTTGTTGGCGAGGTACATGGTCGATGTAGAAGTTTCTGAACCTATCTACCATGTGGATAGTTGTGTTGTGATAGGGTATTAAGTCTTCATGTCTAACTTTGTACTCCCTGTGAACCAAGCTAACGATGAGCTTTGAATCACCGTATGCTTCGAGATTTTAACGCCAGTCTTATTAGAAATTTGCACCCCGTTCAAGTGAACATTATATTCTGCTACATTGTTGGAACACGACTTAGTTAAAGAGAATGCACGAGGGATTACGTAGCTCTGTGAGGAGACAAGTACTATCCCCACTCCTGCTATGATATTTCCTCGAGGACCCGTTCTTGATGCGACGTCGCAAAAGAGTTACTACACCTGTCCTTCGAAAGACGTCTGGGTCAAGCAGCGACCTCGTCTGGAAGATCTTCATAAAGTTTGGTCGTCCTTAGATTTGGGTGCTCAGCCAAGAAGTCTGCCATTGTCTGTCCCTTCATAGCTTTTTGTGACTGGAATTGCATCTCATATTGGGAGAGCCACATGGCCCATTTTGCCAATCGACTATTTAGTGATGATGGATTCGTCATAAGTAATCTTAAAGGATTGACTTTTGATATGACGTCTATGGTTTGGACCACCAAGTAGTGTCGCGTCTTCTGGATGGTGAATACCAATGCCAAACATTCTTTTTCGATCTGGTTGTATCGATGTTCAGCTCCTATCATTGTCCTACTCAGGTAATAAATTGCCTGCTCATGTCTATGATCATTTTTCTGGGATAACAAAGCTTCTAGAGAATGATTCATAGCTCGAATGTATATCAGGAAAGGTTTTTCTGACACCGAAATTGTAAGGACAGGTGGATGCGTGAGGTACCACTTGATTTCCTCGAACGCTTGTTGGCAAGCATCATCCTAAATGAATGAAACACCCTTCTTCATCAATTTGGTGAAGGGTTGGCATCGTCCTGAGAGACTTGAGATAAATCTCTGGTATAGGCCAGTCGCCCTTGCAATCCTCTAAGCTCTTTAAGATTCTTTGGAGGTTGCATTTCCTGAACTGCGCGGACTTTCTCTAGGTCGAGGTGGATTCCTTTGGATGTTATGATAAACCCTAGAAATTACCGCTGGCTACACCCAGGAAGGATTTGTGGGATTAATCTTCAGTTGACGTGGCTGAATGACAGTAAATACTGTCTTTAGAACTGCTATGTGATTGCCTTTGGTACAATTTTTACTGCGATATTGTCTACGCATCATTCAACTATTTTGCGTATATGCTCATAGAAAATTGTATTCATAGCTCTCTGGTTTGTTTCTCCTGCATTCTTCAATCCGAAGGGCATCACAGTATAGCAGTACATACCTAGTAGTGTCCTAAAGGATGTATGTTTCTCATCGTCAAGTACATCTTAATTTGATTATATTCAGAGAATCCATCCATGAAAGACATCCGTTCAAATCCACACGTGTTGTCGATCATGACATCTGTGATTGAAAGGGGGAACTCATCTTTAGGACAAGCTTCATTTAGATCATGAAAACAATACAAACCTAGATCTTCCCATTATTCTTGGTGACAGGTACGATATTAGCTACCTAATCAAGGTGTTGTTCTTCCCTGATGAAAATGGAGTCTATAAACTTCGTGACTTCCGATTGAATCGCTTCCATTATCTCTGGATGAAATCATCGTTGCTGTTATTTGATGGGCTTCGCATCCGAATTGATATTGAGGTGATGCATAGCCACCTGAGGGTCAAGCCTAGGCATATCCTCGTAGTTCTAGGCAAAAACATCTATATACTCTCGCACGAGACATATGAGATCTTCTTTCTTGGGAGGTGATAAACTTTTACTTATGAAGATGGTTTAGGATTAGCGTCATCTCCCAGATTGATCTGAATTACCCTATCCTCTATGGGTGGTTCACGTTGTTCAAAGCGAATATTCCAGAGAGCATTTAGGTGTTTGATCTAGAGATCTGTATCTGACTGAATCATTTCTTTATTTTCATCTTTTGAGTGGCTTCATGTTTACTGAAAGTTCTTTGAAGATGTTGTCGACATTGACATCCGACTCCTATAATGACGTACTTGATGAGTGATTATGGTGTAATGACCCCTTCAGACTCAGAGGCTGACGGGATAAGAGTTGACACATAGCCCAACCCCCTGCGAGTTCGATGATAATAACCAGGGACTTTTCCTTTGGGAATGAAGGATCGAAGCAGTGTTTTTCTTCCTTTGCGAGTTCAAGCCAAGACCACTTGTTTGGTCATACCCCATGTTCTCCATCATCCTGAGTACATTTAACTCGTAATGAGAGAACTGAGAAAGTTTAATCTCGCTTTTTGAGTCTTCTCAAGTTATTAGTTTGGACTCGACTTTTCCGAAAAGGATCAGTTTTTGGCCTTTGTGTCTTACTGGGACCTCAAAGAATAATCCTTATGATCACTAACGCTTTGATATACCATAAGAGATGATCTCACCGGTACATGCAATGATGTTAGGGTATCTATTGCTGACTAGGTAGACTGTCTAAAAATCACTGAAGATAAGTCATCAAAGAATAGAGTCTATACTTCAGACGCGAGGCTAATCATAGCCACTCATGATGCAGAGCATGAAGCCCGTGCCTCAACATCAGTACAGTACCAAGACGCGAGGGTTGAAGCCTGCGTCCCAGCTGTACTATAATAACCAGGACGCGACTCAAAGTCCACGTTCTTACATCAGTATAATACCAAGACACGAGGGTCAAAACCCATGTCTCGATATCACTGCAGTCTCAAGTCGCAGAGCCTGAAGCCCGCGTCTCGACATCTCGACATCACTGTAGTCTCAAGACACAGAGCCTGAAGCCCGCGTCTGGCAGAGTTTAAAACCCGCGACTAGCAAGGTTCAGAGTCAGCATCCGAAACGTGAGGCTCGAAACCCGAATTCTGACTACAGAGAATCTCTGCATCTCAGTTATAACTGCCCTCATTATTGGGTCAATTACTGCCCACATAATGAGGAGAGTTAACCCCCATTATGGAGGGTTTTTAGGGGACAGTTTTACCTCCTGAAACACATATAAATAGCTCAGTTTGCTACTGAAGAGGGGTCGGAATCTTTCAGCTGAGGAATACAAAAGAGTTCAACTCTTCTAACAACTTGCTAAGTACAAGTTTGTTCTTGCCTCAAGTCTCTTTGATATTTTATTGGACAGGAGCTGTGCTACTCCGTCCATAGTCCGAAGAGAAGATCCTCAAAAGATTATGATGTTCACCCGGTCAATGAAAAACAATATTCACTTTCCACCGCTACTTCAAGAACCTAGCATTAAACAAAGAGAAGATTTGAGCTTGGATATCTTCTCTCTCTTGTAATCTAAATTTTGAGGTTGTTGTAATCTTTCATTGATTCAAGGAAATTTTATTACGATCCTCTAATTTTTTTTCAAACCAAACAAGAGATGGCGACTCCGCTGGGGTCACTTTCTCTACTGATGAGAAAGTCGTGGCGCAAGGTGACGTCACCTACATGGGTCAAATCGCTTGTTATGGAATTTGACTAGGCAAAGTATGAAGAGTTCCTCTCTTCCAGCTTCAAAAGCCCAAGGGCGTGGCAGCACCGCAAAGTCTCTTCAGAGATCCGCTCCCAGGTCCCTTCGGAGGCTTTTCCAAATGTGAGCTATGCAGAGAACATCATGGCTGGTCGTATCACGCGTAACGCCCGTGTCAACGTATCTCACGAGACCCGTGAGGCCAACGTTATTGATGGTCAAACCGCCACACCCTCCCTCTTCCTCAGCTCCAGGTTATCAAGGGTACCCAGCAACCCATACGGCGTAATCGAAACGCCGAGCGTCGACAGAGGCGATGCGTGCGTGAACTACAGACACAAGAAGTTGTAACAACTATCTGTCCTGCAGATACAGAACGTGAGGCTCAAGCTCGCGTCTCGTCTGAGTTACATTAAATGCGCGAAGTCTGCGTATGGAGACCAAAACATGAAGCTCAGAAGGCTTGTATTTTTGAGCGTTCTCCTCTCAAACGCGACAATCAGCAGCGCGAGGTCTGTACTATTCGCCCAAAAGGTTACACTCTCCATTTATATAGTTTTGATGATAACAAAACATACAAAAGCTATTTGGTACTAATAAAGATTCTAGAATGAATTTCAGGTTTATACAAGTCTTGATGACTTCAAACATGTTGCAAAGTTATTGGCGCTTAAAGCATATTGAAAGGTTGATGGCGCAAGAGGACTCTTTCATAGGAGAGGAGGCTCTAGCTCGGCAACGCGATTCAGAGACACCTTCCTATATAGTTTTTATATTTTTAGTTTGTTAAAGAATAGTATATATGTTTGAAGCTCAAATACACACACACAAATTCAATACGTTTGGCTTTTAGTTTAACCGATTTTGAATTTCAAGTATATATATCGAGTTTTAGATTTGAACCAGTTTTAGTTCTGCTGATCTGCTTGACACCCTTTTATAGTTATTATCATAACTTTTTATTCTTATATTCAAATAACATGATTTAACTTGAATTTCAAAGCTAACTTTCAGATCTAAATTTCTTATTCAATAATCTTTTTCAGATTCAAATTTAAAGATGTAAAATATTTGGTTGAACTCTGTTCTTGTTCTGAAAATAGCTTACAGTTTATGATTTGACACCTTTCAGTGTTGTATTGATAACTTTATAATATAAAATGATATTGAATAGATTTCAGTTGCATTAAAAAGAAGACTTAAGGATATACAAATTATTCCTATATACTTAATTCTAAATTCGAAATTCTGAATTCGGACGTTTTATAGACTGAAAAATGTGCTCAAAGTTAACCAATCTGCCAGATTTGCAGTAATGGCTAATTTTCTGGAAGCTGATTTTTAACATGTTTTCAAAATGTGTTAAGTGTAAAAAAAAACGTGGTTAGCTGTATTAGAGGGTCAATTTCTTCCTCTTATATACAGGTAAAACTTTTCTATGTTTACTCTTCCTAAATCCTATATAAAGGGGTCATTAGGGTAGAGGTTTTTACAACAACAAATTCAAAGATCAAAAGTTTTGAGTTTTCTTGAGAAAGAGCTTTCGTTTAAGTTTTGAGCTATTATTTTCAAAAGTTTTCTGAAAGTTTTTATTCTTAAATCTCTCTTTTGTTTTTATATCACTTACAAAACCTTGAGCTTCAATCTTATATATTATTCTCTAGGGTTTTTGTAAAGAAAAGTTTTTCAAAAGAGAGTTTGTGGTCTTTTGATCATCAAGTGATTATTGTATTTGTGGCTCCACTACCTCTAGACTAGAGGAGTGTGATAGAGGAGTTGGGTGCTCCCTTGCAGTTGTAATTCTTTGTGAAAGTTATAGTGGTTTGAAAATCCTTCTGGGTGAAGGCGGGGACGTAGAGTTGGGTGCTTGAACCTCGAAACAAATCTCAGTGTTTGCGATTGGTTTATTTGTGTTATTTAATTACTTTCTATTCATTGCTATATTGTTGATCAATACTCACACAACAAGATTGCATTGCGCACCTCAAACTCTTATCTAGAGGAATCACGAGGAAGGAGTTCAGAGCCCTTCACGGGGTATTCGGCTTCTAATCTTGTTTCGGGTGATCGTTGCATCATATCATTTTAAATTTGTGCATTGATTAGCATTATCACCTATTCACCCCCCTCTAGTGATTTTAATTGGTATCAGAGCTAGGACTCTAGTTTTTGGCTTCACATTCTTAGAGAGATCCTAAAATTTGCTAATCACTATTTTCATATTTTCATTCATACACTAGTAAAGATGACTGATAACATTAAGACCCCCTCCCAAATTTGATGGACTCAATTTTCCCATATGGAAAGTTAGGATAACTATTTTTCTACAGTCTCTAGGTAGTCTAGTTGCTAAGTCTTTGACCAAACCTTATAGTAGACCCGAAAGTGAGGATAATACTTGGTCCGAATTCACCTTCAAGGAATTTGATGCTAATTCAAAAGCTCAAAATGCCCTACTTTCTGCTTTGAATGAGGATGACTTAACACGGTTATCCATTGCAAATCCGCCTATGAGATTTGACAACACTTATTTGTTGGCCCAAAGGCCTATCACCCTAGTTTTGATGATGATCAACTCATGAAGTTATGTTTACTAATGATCTTGTGTTCAATTAGTGACAGATTCATTATCAAGATCTTAGTAGGTGCATAGCTCAACAAAGGATAAATTGTCAGATTTGGAGCTAGCACAGTGTGATCCAAGGAGTTTTTGGATCAAGCTAGGACCAAGTCAAGAAGATAAGAAGACTTCAAGGGAAGGCTTCAAGATCAAGACTTGTGTCTAGGTATAAGATTTTTATGTTTTAGATAAAATGTAAAGGATAGAATAGTTGGTGGATTGCTCAAGTATAGATCACACACACACTCTTGATTTACTTGTCTTTTCATAAAAGAATTTTCAGATTTAGAAAAGACTTTCATTTTGGAAAAACATAGTTTGGTTTTTGGTATTCAAAGTTATATGGTTCAACAAAACCTTATGTAGAGCTTAATGTCAAAAAAAAAAACATAGATATTTCATCTTGATTGTGTAATGGATCATATCCATACACACTATGCTTTAAAGTATATCTTTTTTTTGTATTTGATGAAGATTTGGAAAAACATGTTTTGGAAAAATATTTGTTTTGGAAAAACAGTTTTTATCATGAGCCAAATATTTCCAAGTTACAAAAATAGTCCAATCTGTTATAACATGCCTTGATTTTGCAAGCATGTTTGTATATCAAAGTATATTGGTAAAACTATTTTTGTAGATTTTTAAGTATTTTATGGGATTTTACGGACGTGCACGTTTGATCTGGCAGTGTGCCGGGCGACCGGGGCGGTCGACTGGAATTCAGAGACTTGCTCTCTGTTTTTCTGGGTCGACCGGGTCGGTCGACCGGTAGCTCCAACGGTCGGATTTTTGACCGTTGGCGGTTGACCGGGCCGGTCGACCGGCAGCTCTGACAGATCCCAACGGCTATATTTTTCTGGCCTATAAATTGGGGGTTCTTGTCATTGTTTTGAGCCAAGATTTTGGAAACTCTTAGAGCCAGTTTTTCCCATTCATTCCAGAAGTTTTTCTCCACAAAATTAGAGCCAATACTTCCAACTAAAAGGAGAGTTTTATCAAAGAGTGTAAAAGAGATTTTCTTGAGTTTTCACCAAAGATTCTTTCTTGCTTTCTCACACAAACACTTGAGCATCCATTGATCTATTCATCCTATATGAGTGTTCTTGTGAGAGAATTTTAGGTGATCAAGAGTTGTGATCACCAAAGTTCATCTTTGTACTTTGAGAAGGCGGACGTGTGTGTTCGCGGATTGTTTCGGGTCCTAGTGAGGACTTGGTGGTTTAGAGTTCGTGTGTGAACTCTTGGTGATTGAGGTGCGGCCTCGACGAGCCGGTGGGCTTGTGTTGTGTACGGGACTAGGGAGTCCGAGGGCTTGTAGGTGTTGCGGCACCGAGGAGAGATCCATTGGGATCTTGCATAGTGGAAATCCTTCGTGTGTCGAAGGCGGGGATGTAGAGCAAGTGTGCTCGAACCTCGAAACAAATTCCTTGTGTTTGCGATTGCTCACTCTCTCTCTCTCTTTGTCTCTTTTATATCTTGCATACTTTTATTGTGCTCATCTTTACATGCTTGATATTCCTATTGTGCTTAATTGATATACTTGCGTGGGATTGTTGACTAACACTTGTATTCAACAAAGAGAGCCAACGCGGCGCCTCAACCCATTCAAGGGGAATCTAGAGGAGTTTGTCCAGAGCCCTTCACGGGAAATTCGGCACAACTCTTGTGTATACATAGTGTTTAGTGTAAAAGATTTAATTAGGTCATAATTGTTTTAGCTTCCGCATTATTTTGGCATTAAGTGACCATTAGATTAGCCATCACCTATTCACCCCCCTCTAGGTGAACTTACAATTGGTATCAGAGCTTGGTACTCTGATTTGGTCTAACAACCTAGAGTTAAAGATCCTCATTTTTAGGCTAATCACGTATTTTGTACACACACCATGGATTTCATGTCACCACCCCCTTTGACATTCTTAACATCCAAATTTGGAAGGTTAAGATGTCTTTGTACCTCAAAGCCTTAGGCATCCATGTTTATCTTGCCACAACTAATAATGCATATTGTTTAAATGGTAAGAATAGTGAGGCTAATACAAAAGCCCTACATGCTTTGAAGAGTACCCTAATGATGATTACTTATTTGGGTTGCTAACATTGATTCGGCTTTTGTAGTTTGGAACATCATCACCTCCCTTGGCGAAAAGGATCTATACTATGCCGGTGTTTGACGCGGAAAAGGGGGGCTGGCGTAACGTTTCCTTGAATCAGATGAAAAATTATAGCCGGCTTAATCTTCCGGTTACAAGGGAGGAGAATATTGAATCTTGAATTCCCCCTTTGTTTAGTGCTGGGTTCTTCGGTGGCGGTGGAGAGTGAATCTTGTTCTCCGTTGACCAGATGACCGTTCTGGACCGTCGAGGGATCTTCTCCTTGGCAGGTAGAGGGAGTAACTCAGCTCCGTCTACCAAAACTCTAGAAGAGGAGGTAGGCGAAGAGCGGCTAGTACTCAGTAAGCTCGCTGAAGGGTCTTCTCTCTCTCTGTCGATGATCTCTCCTTTCGGAATCTCTCCCTTGCCCGATAATCGTCGTCCCCCCTCAATAGTGACGGGACTATTTATAGGGTTTTTAGGGGGTGATCGTGCCCCCTAAAAGTGCTCCACGATAAGGGCCAACTTCCCCGCTACATGGGCGGTGGATGGCGCCATAATCGGGGTGGTTACAACCAAGGTGGGGGCACCTTGTTGCTGAGACGCGGGCGTTGAGCCAACGCGCCTTGATGCGGAGACGCGGGCGTTGAGCCAACGCGCCTTGATGCTGAGACGCGGGCGTTGAGCCAACGCGCCTTGATGCTGAGACGCGGGCGTTGAGCCAACGCGCCTTGATGCTGAGACGCGATCGTTGAGCCAACGCGCCTTGATGCTGAGACGCGGGCGTTGAGCCAACGCGCCTTGATGCTGAGACGCGGTCGTTGAGCCAACGCGCCTTGATGCTGAGACGCGGGCGTTGAGCCAACGCGCCTTGATGCTGAGACGCGGTTTCTCTCGCGTCTTGATTGTCACATTTAGCCTTGCGCCTGGATCTTGGATCTCTGTGTTTTGGTGGCTTGTCTTGGTGATTTTTAGACAGCCTACAGAACCCCCTCCAAAGTTTTCGACATTCCGCAGTTAACTGGGACGGATTTCGAAATACTTTGGACTCTAGCTGAGTTCGCCTTCATGACTAGACTGTTGATGCTCCGGTTTAATCTTATCTGGAGTTGGTCTTCGTGAGTGTACTGTTGAACTCTTTGAAGCCTCCAGAGTTGATCATGTTGAGTGTCTAGATGCATAGTCTAAACCTCCCCGATTGCTTTTAGTCTGTCACTGGCGCGCTTTAAGCCAGGAGTGGTTGGTCGTCTGCTTGCGTCAGTGTACTGTTGAACTGATTTTGCAGAAGCAGGAGGCCAAACGCAGGTTCTTTTTCAAAAAGCAGAGATGGTACTGCTGTAAAGGCGCGATTTCTGTAACGTGCGTCCTTTGGCAATGGAGACGTGACTGATCTTCAGAAGGCAGACGCGATATTTGGCCAGACTGGAAGGACGCGAATTTCTTAAAGAGACGCGACCTTCCGAATGCATTCATGGAGAGGCTGACGTGGCATGTCCATCGAGGAGGTGCGTTCTTTGGGCGCGAATTCTGTGCCATGTCATGATTACGCCGCCAGCTGGCCTAGGGAACCGGCGAAATTTCGCCTTTTGGCGCGCGGATTTCCTGGTTCATTAAATGAACTGCTCCACGTGTCGACTGCTGACTCGTGGCGGGTTGCGACGCATGATCTTCTCCGTTCAGAAACGATTTTGTTACACGCGTCAAGCGGCGACTCGCTGCAGCAGCGTCTACCGGCCACACACCGCGTATCTTCGCGAATCCCTGTGCCTATAAAAGGCAACAGTTGGAGAGATGCATCTTCTTCTCCGAACGCGCTTACTCAGAGATTTAAGAGAGTTCTTCTTCTCCATTACTGCTTATCTTCTTCATTGACCTTTGATCACCAATGGCACCCAAGGCCAAGCCGACCGCGTCGTCCTCTAAGGCGACCATTGCCGAGGCCCAGAGGGGCAGCTCCTCCTCTGCACAGGACGTCGTTCTCCCAGGTCTCCAAGGTAAAGGCCTTTTAGGCGGAAGTTTCGCCATTAAAGAAAGTTCAAAGAACTTTTAAGAACCCTTAACACGCGAATTTTAAATCGTGTTTGATTCCCAGACGCAGTCTTTGGGATGATAACCGAGGCGCGGGTTTGGACCCTCGCGCCCTTGAGTCCTGCGCTTCAGATTCTTCACTTAGAATATTTTCTATTTGTGAAGGGTTCAGACGCGGACTTAGTTTACAGAACGCGGATTTGATCCTTGCGTTCTGTTTCATCAGCTGCTGATTTTGATGAATCTGGCACCCGAGTCCAAGCACTTTGACATCTGGGGAGGTGAAAGGAAGGGAGTTACCCTCCTTAACTTCTGGCGATTATGGTGGTGGAAGGGTTAAGGTGGATAACTCCCTTCTTTTTGTACCCCAGAAGTAACATCAAGGAGAATGTTGTGGAGACGCGCGATCCCATAGGTCTGGACGCGGATTTGATAATTCCTGCATCCAGTGCCTCTTCTGCGTGGATGCGCAGTCTGGACGCGGATTTGATAATTCCTGCGTCCAGTGTCTCTTCTGCGTGGATGCGCAGGTCTGGACGCGGATTTGATAATTCCTGCGTCCAGTGTCTCTTCTGCGCTCGGATTATGAGCACTTAGCATTTTTTTTTTTAATGCTTTTGATAGAGTATCTAACTAAGTGTCCTTTTCTTTTTGCAGCGCCACGCCCTGCTACTTCACTCGCCAAGAAGTGCCACTTTGGTCATGTAGGTGGTGCTGACCGGGATTTGACTTTTGTATTACAACGGACCGTTCCTGTGACTGCTGACAAGTCACCGGATCGCAGAGAGAGGCTCTCGAATGTTGACATGAGAACTCTTCGGGTGTTTTATGACTGATGCAGCATTCGCAACAGATGCTGGCATCAAGCTGGAGAAGCCTGCCTTCTTCTTCGGAGATCGTATCCACGAGGGCGGCCATAGCGTGTATGACGGAACTTACAAATGGCTCCGTCAAATAAAGGGTGGAAGATTCTTTCTTCCGGACATGGAGAGGATGTTCCCGCTGTCCTACTTCCAGCATATGTCCGTCCCTCGGAAGATGGAATGGGACCTTGCTCGATATGTTCCCGAGATCACTCTCGGTGATTTGGGCTCCCACAAAGTATACCGTCATGATAGCCATGACAGGTCAGTTATCGGCCTTTTCCCTGGGTCGCGCAGGACTGAGGTTCCAGCTGGAGAGATACCAAACTTGGCACTACCTTCCTCAACGCCTTCATGGAGGCGGAGGGTGACTACCCGGTTGGGTTCCGTGCGCCGGGGTGGGTCCGTTCCACGGAGAACTATTGGTGGGGCAGGATGGTCGGCTTTGTCCTTACCGAGCTTGGGGGTCTGCTAAAGCGCGTGGGACTGTACTCGGCAGTCAGGGCCGTGCAGTGGGGGATCCCTCAAGCTCTCAGAACTTCTTCGGGATTCTAGAGCGTTATAATCCCTCGACAGGGACGTTCTTCACTCCGGTCGGGGAGATGGGCCTTGCTCTGCACGAGCTGCACGAGGTCTCGGGGCTGTCGACAGGGGATATTCCCTATGAGGAATATGTCCCGACCGCTGTGGAGCTTCGCTATGTGAAGGAGGAGTTTCCCCTCATATAGAGACCTACTGGGAAGTGCTATGTCACTTCCACATTTGCGGCCAGATAACCAAATGGCGGTCGCAGGGAGTCAAGCAACTGTCTTGGGCCAGTTACTTGTTCAATAATGTCAACACCAAAGACCATCGGATAACCCGATTGGATCCCAGCTCTGACAGGGAGATTGAAGACAGGATCGACCAGGCTCCTGACAGTTTCTACACCACGGAGTCGAATGAGGACGGTTTTGACCCTGACTTGATTTTTGAGAGCTTTCACATCAAGCCCGGACCCCTATCTCCGATCGGGCGCTGTTGGCGGGCTTTCTGATGCTGTGGCTGAAGCGCTGTGTGGTGCCCACGCTGCCGCATGAAGTTATTGTTGCTGACGTGGTGTACCCGGAGGTGCTCCTGGCTCATGGGAACCCCTAGCCTTCTCCCGGCCGTGGCGGCTGGTATTCAGAGCGGGCTGCGGGCGCTCACTAAGAGTTTCTGCGAGCCACCAAAAACTGCAGACTCCGAGGGAAAGCCGTATGTTGACTCAGAGGGGAGTCCGACGGTGAAGCGTCCCAACCCTCGTGTCGAGCTGCCTTACACGTACCTTATTGCTTGGTACGTGATGCATTGCCCTTCTTTGATGACGGCAGCGCGTTGGAGGGAGAGTTCTGTCCCTTTTGTACAGCGGTTGGAGGGTTCAAAATGGCGTGATCCTTATATATATTACGTCCGGAAGTGCCTTTCAGACCCTACAAACTACCGCTCAATCGCTGCCTCCTCCAGATCCCTGATGCATCTTTCGGGGATCTACTTGTTGATTCTGTTGGCCCAGATGACTTCACGAGGTTATCCGCGGGGGCCTTCTGGGGTTGCTAAATATCCGGCCGGATATGTGCTTTTCCGGCAAGGGACGTCATGTACCATTGAGCCGTACATGCCGAGTCGCTTCGCTCGACAGTTCGGCTATGATCAGCTCTATGTCGGGAACCCCATGCTAGACTTGCCTTCGAAGGGAACCTGTTCGAGGGTGCTCGGGCCTGGTACTATAGTGTGGCTGGAGGGACGGAAGTATCTTTTCGTCTACCTCTCGAGGGCCCAAGTGCCGTACGAGTTTTCAGCTTCTGTACTTGGTACTCCCAAGCCATCCAAACACCAGACTTTTTTTCCGGCGTCTTCATGCATTGAGAGCATCAATGCAAGTCTCGAGGCCAGGACTGATTCTAGTAAACCGACGAAACTCGTAGAACAGTACCTGAAGGCCCAAAAGGAGGTCGGGCGAAGATCGAGGAGGGAGCCCCCAGCAGTGAGGGCGGAGCTGCGACCGGCAAGGGCAGAGCCACCAGCAACAAGGGCGGAGCCACCAGCCACGAGGGAGGAGCCGCGGGCAAGGAGGTCTAAGCAGTTGGCGAGCAAGCGTCGTCGACGCTCTGCTTCTATTGCTGAGCCTGCCCCAAAGAAGGCTCGGAGGGACTTAACGGCTGAAGTCTCTCAATCCGGAGACATCTCTGCTGGAGTTGAGGCTCCTCCTGAAGACGTCCCTGTTAGAGTTGAGGAACCGTCGGAAGATGAAGACTTCCCCACCCTAGTCCGTGCCCCTAGGTCACACCGCAAGACCGTGGAGGAGGGGGAGCTTGTTGATGAACTCACCGCTGGTGATGATGATGAGCGGCTTGAGGTCGACATAATGGGTGAAGAGGGATGTTTGAGATTCGGGACTCTCAGCTCAGCCCGAGCTTCCTTCTGCTCATGAAGGGAGAGGTGAGGTACGGCAGCCGGGGTCTCCTAGCGTCTTCATTTCTAGTCCTAGGGCAGTTTGACCCTAGTCCTACCACTGGGGTGATCGGAGGTAAGGCTCCTGTTGCGGAGCTTCCTCGCGTTGCGCTGTCGTCTTCTTCGTTATCGGGGGAAAGCGCCTTGAAGACGAGGTCGACTATGGCGATGAACCCGCTCTTCTGATCAGAGCAAATTCTTCCACATCTCGGAGGCGGAAATATATGGGGGCGAGCCATCGACTGCACCATCGCTGGCGATTATCCCTGCTGAAGGTGCTCTTTCCATCTTCCGTCCTAATTTCTCTTTACATATTTGAAGGGATGTTCTAACATTCTTCTCTTATGTTGCAGGGTCGGCCGAAGATGCTGAGGCTACAACCTCCTCGCATATTGAGGAGATGGTGGTAAGAGTTTGACCCGGCCCGAGGGGATTGAGGTCTCGCTGCTGAGATACCCTCAAAGGGGGCAGCTGTTGAAACTGAGGAGCCTTCCACTCTGCCAGAAAGAGGAAGCAACCACTGAGACTGAGGAGGCTCTCACTCTGCCGGGCGAGAGGTTACTGCTGAAGCCGGGGAGAATTCTACCCCACAGGAGTTCGATACCTCTGGACCTCCAACTAGGTAAGGCAGCTCTGACGTTTTAAATGTTTCGCTTTTCCATCATTGTGGCTGACGCTGCGATAACTTGCAGAGAGGACTGAGGGGGCTCAGGTGGAGAGTCCATGGTTGGTACTCTTCCAGAAGGCCATACAGCTCAAGTCGTGGTGGAGGTTTCTGAGGAGGTCGTGCTTACTACTACTCCCTCATTGGTCGTGGAGGCTCCTGTAGAGGTAGTACCTCCGGAAGCGTCAGCGGCCGGTCTAGCTCTTGCCGTCTCGACGGCTAGCACGACTCTTGTGCGAGAAGATCCGCCTTATATCCCTATCCTGTGACAGAAAAGGGGTCGGGAAGCTTCCTAGGTGGTGAAGACATGGGGGAACTGGCACGTCAGATGGTGCAGCAATTCTTCGCTTCGATGGGATCATGTATTGATCTCATCTTAC